>JANSVB020000040.1:771820-783365 GCA_025504935.2 Erythroxylum haughtii
TTTCAACTGAATGTAGAGTATATAATTAATGTCTTCTCTTTTCAATCCAATCGTGTTCATTCTTCCTAAAAATTAATTTATAATTGACATTTGAAAATATCTTTTCAACTCTCAATTTACTCTCTAACTCAAAAAATTTAATCTATCAAAACCTCAAAAATCATTTAAATCATACTTATTCATCAAGAAAAAAAATTTGGGGGCCAATAAGATAGACGATAGGAGGGTGATGAAGCTCTCTAATATAGAGAGATTCATGGAGGGGTAGCTTCTCGATCTCGATTCGAAGGCGACAAGATGTCGATGACCTGGTTAAGTGTATTTCTCCTTGTATTTTTTATTTCTTCTCTCTTTAGAAATTGCTTATATTATCCTATGTTTAATATTTAAGTATTGTGTAAGAACGATTTAATACTTTATTTGATTATTTTATGTAAGAACCTATTGCTAGAATCGAATACAATACGTAATTGTTATTTTTCTGATTCATTTGTAGCGACTAATAGTTCGTAATCATTAGGGATAACATACCCTAGGTTAATGTAACATCCTGTTCCTATACTAAAGGTTAGAACCCTAGATTTTTGTAATTGAGAAAATAGAAATGAGAGATTAGAAAATTGTATTTCATGCTCATGCATAATGTTAGCATACATATACATGAAATTTGATTATTGCACATATTAAAATGATTGTACATGCATTCATTGGTATTTTTTTAGTATAATTGATTTATAAGTGTGATTATATTTGGAATTGTGAATTGTATGCGTTAAGAATTGATTTGGAAAGTATATTTATTGACTCAAAATTTTGAGTGAAAATTTGGAAATTTTCTGAAATTTAAGGGAATTTTTGGACTAGAAAAAATGTCAAGTGGTACAACAATTGATAAATAGCATTAGAAATAAATGTCAAATGGTAGTAGAAATTTTAATATTTGACATTAAGATTTAATGATATGTGTCATTAAAAATTAGGAGAAAATTGGGTTAAAAATTAGGAGAAAATTGGGTTAAAAATTAGAAACAAATAGAGTAGTAGATTAAAAGACCAAAAGAGGACCTTGAGAGAGTGACATGTGGCAAGTGACAAGTGTCACCTGCTACACCACTTGTTTTAAATCATGAAATTCATTAAGTAAAAGACCATATTTTGGTCCTTCTTACTAATTAAGCTAGCTTCTCTCATCTTCATCTTCTTCATGTTCTTCATTCTTCTCTCCATCTACGACACTCTCTTCTCCCAAGCATTAATGTTGAACCTTGCTCTTATCCTTCACTTGGTACTTCCATTTTTCTTATCTTCATCATCTTACCACTAGAAAACCTAACCTACTCCACCTCCGTTTATGATGATCGTATATATTGGAAAGCTAGGGTTTTATGGTGATTGAAGAAGCTTTGGGTAAATCAAGTATAAGCATCACTCTTCTTGATTTGATGAATGAAACATGTTTTGATGATAGTTAATAGTTAAATGTTGATAAAATGAGGATGGGTACATGCTAAAACGTGAATAATAAGTGTGGATGTTGCTATTACATGGATGATGATTAATGATTCATAAATTGATATAGAGATGGTTTAGAGTTTGATTGAATCCTTAATGGATGAAGAAAGAAGTGCAGAAAAAATGATTTGTGAATGGATATTGTTATGTTCTATTTTTGATGGATAAAAACGTGGATCATTGGTTGTTTTAGACATGGATTGGATTGAGATTTGAAGTTAAAGAAAAGGCAAGTGTAGTGTCTTGAAAAGGGAAGAGCTAGGATGAAATTTTAGAGATAAAATGATAATGGTGTTTAAAGTGTGCTGGAAAAATGTTAGCTGTAACATTTTCCACTGATTATGCATCTGTAATTTAGCCATAACTTGTTATGTAGATATCCAAAGTTGATGATTTTTTATTTTAATTAAATTAAAGACATAAGGATACATTTTTCACGAAGACATCGAATTCAAATTCTATCTTTAAGAGTTTCAAATTTTGACTAGAATTTGAGTACTAGGTGCAAAAAGTTGATGATGAATGCATATATATGTACATCTTTTGTTTTAGTGTTCATGCTCAATCATGGATTATAATTTGTTTATGTATGATATTAAGTTGAATTGGAGTTAGAATAATGGATAAATGATGAGAAATTTAATTAGAAATGATAGACCAAGCATAAGGTAGTGAATGTAGTAAGTAAAGAGTTAGAAATATGGAAATAAGAATGCAATTGGATATGTGTTGGGGTATGAAGCATAAATTTTTATGTAGAACTCAGATTGAGGTCATTTAAGTATTCTCTCAAAGAGGACTTAGATTTTTACGATTTTTATGAAGACCTAGAGCAAAGATTTTGATTTCTAGAGGGTCAAAAATTTAAATTTCAGTAAGACACTCATAAAGATCCACCCAGCAGACATGGATGTCTGCCTAACGGACATTCACTGATCAATTGGTCTTTATTAAGGCTTAAATGGAGTTTAAATTGAACTTAGAATTATTCTTGAATTAAGTGACTAATGTGTGATATGTTTGAAGTGAAAATGGAGGTCATAACCAAGTGAATGAATTGATAATATCAAAGTAGCAAAGGCATAAGTATAATGGGAATGAAGATGTTCATATTATTATAATTATGATTCAAAGGAGTTAAGTAATATGCATGAAGTTCCTAAATGTGAATGAGAATTGGGTATTATGAGAGCATATAATGCTAGAAAAGGAATGACGAGAAATTGAGTTATGATATTAGAATAACCAAGTGTTCTTAAGGTGTAAGCCTAAGGATAAGCTAGACACATACAAAGGATAAGGATTGAATGGTGAACTTAAAGTGATCATGTACAAATGAAGTGAAAATCTAAGTTCAATTAGACGTATATGAATTATGAAATCAGAATGAGCCTAAGATGTGGATTTTGATAATATACCTAGGATTGTCATTAAGCAACCATTATACACATCAAATATACATATATATGTGACTAAGTATTCATAAGATTGTGCAATTAATGCTGTGTGCGCAATGTGTGTATTACATAATGTCAATGTGTAGGATAAAATGTCTGCATCAAGATGTTTCTAGATCTTGGAAACTAATGCTAATCTGGAGCATATTGTGAGTCGACCTAGATGGTCTTATTTCATTATTGTTCTGTTCTAAATTACTACATTGAATGACTATTGATATGACTGATATGCAATGTGAATGTGATTGTACTAATTCCAAGCATTGAATGTTCGAGGTGATTGATGCATGTAAAAATCATTGGAAGTGCTCCTTATATGTGAATTTGATGAAATATGTGATACTCAACTTGATTGTTGAATGTTGGAAAAAGTTTTGAACAAAAATGTGAATGTGCATGTTAATAAAATAAGTGATTCTCAACTTAAATGTTGAATGTTGGACCAAGGTCTAATGACATGTGTCAAGTGAAATAAAGTGACTAATTGATCATATGTGATTGATGTATTTCATTACATAAATGCATGATAATATAAAGGATGTTGTGACCTGAGTAGCCACCGAAAAAGAGCTTAAAGCTTAAAAAGTGAAAAAGAGCTAAAAGCTCATTATGTGATTAAGAGCTTAAGGCTCAGCATGTATAATGAGCTCGATATCCCAGTAGATACAGGACAGTTATCAATGAGCCTAGTATCCACAATGGATACGGGATAGTTATAAACACTCGGTCACAACAATAACAATTGAAATTGAGTCTCATGAGTACTGTATATGCATCTAATATGTATGATTTAAATAGTTTGACTAATTTTTGAATGTGATATATGTTTTAAGTGAAGATGAAATGTATGTGACTCATCATGATGAATTGATGAAGTTATGTGAATTATGTGATTATCCGGATTAATGTGTTATGTGATTGAGTAAGCCATCGAGGATGGTTTACTTATTGAATTCGCAAAACTTATCCAAAATTTGCAATTTTTTTAAGCTTAGAGAAGATATCCAACTCGACAAATCAGAGTCTAGCCACTGCATTCGAGTAAGAGATAGAGGTTGGGATCAATTTATACCTACATATGTCTTCAGTGATTTCAGTTTCTGAATTATATTTTCGCAAATATTGTGCAATGTATGTGCGTAAATTGTAAAGTGTAATAACAATTGTGGCCAATGATGATTGTAAATAAAATAGGCCTAAATGACTACTAGATTTGATGATATGTTTAATGAGTGTAGTAATACTTGTGAATGAAAATGTTTATGAATGAAATGGGCCCGATTTGTTTTTGATTTTATGCAATATGCATGCATTGTTTTTAAAAAATTGTATTGAACTTGATTGACCGACTGTTCTAGCATGCCACCCTTACGGAGTACGTAATCGAATATCACTCATGATGTTGGGTATGTGTCTTATGAGAGTGGGGTGCTTCACTTGAGCTTTATTAGCCTTTTCTTTTTATGTTAACCCAATTATGAGCCTTTAACATAACAAAATGTCTTACCTAAGTCTTAAAGCTAGTAGAGCATTTATTATTGTTGATGTTAGTGGATAGACAATAGAATATATGTGGAGCTGTTTATATATACAAGTTGGTTAAAATTGATGGAAGGAAATTTTTATTTCCTATCAATGAGTGCTTGATTTTGGATTATAATTTTTGCACTTAATATTCTATTAAGTCCTTTTCATGCTTCATTAGTTTTGATGGCTTTTTAACTGCATGACCCAATTTTTTCTCACCTTAACCTTTAGCACTATTACAACCTTAAAAAGTACTTTGATTTGTGTTATATATGTGAATCTTCGATGGTAGAGAACTAAAAAGTTATGCAAAGTTATGAAATGTTTTAATTATAAAGGTGTTTAAGTGTAACTATAACTTGATCTTATGTTTAAACACAACTTGTCAAAGTTGACTAATTATGAGTAAAAATATTGAATGTTCAATTATTGCCACAATTTGAAATTTATTCCTTTTTTCTTGTGACTACCTAGTCTTAGAAAATATGATTAAAGAGAAAGTATTTTAATTTTGATGTTGATCTTTAGTTTTTCCCGAAGATAGCCAAAAGTTAAGTGTGGGAAAACTTGATAAGTTCTTGATTGATTATATATTTATTCCTTTAATGAATAATGTTATTTTGCTCCTAAGATACTTATTTTGGTTCAAATTTTGGTTTAGGTATAAGTTAAAGGAACAATAACCAAAATGAGCTAAATTCACACCTTTATTCTATTGTTGTTCAATCTTATTTTCCTTATTTGAGTAAAAAGAAGATGAGAGATGGTGAACATAGGATAAAGAATGAAAGAATTATAGTCACTATGAATTACACGGTTGTGTATGGGAGCATGTAACTCACTAGAAAGGTGTACAAACTCAAATATGTTGTTTTAAACACCCTTGTGAACTACATGCTCATGTGGATACTTACACGGTCGTGTAAGTGAGATACATGACTATTTGTGTTGGCAGTGTATCTAACTGTAAACATGTAACTTTGCGATTTTGGGAAAATTAACATACGAAGTCACTTATATGCCCATATAGCTAAAACCTTAATTTTACAATATAAAAGGGCAATAAAGAGGCCAAATAATGTATGAATAAATTGAAGACACAAAAGGAGGCATATTCCTTTCCTTTTTGAGAGCTATGAGCAACTATTCTCCTTCTTTCTAGTTCAAAGGGAAGGTTAATGAACATTTTTAAGCATTGATTAATCTTAGAGATGTTGTTTTTAAATCTCTTCTGAAATTGACTACGTTATTTTGTATTTAAAGTTTGGGATTCATGTATGAATTATTTAGATTGGCCTGTTAGATTATTCATGTATGGATTCATTGCCAAAATTAATATTACAGTCCATAAATGTTGTAAATCTGATTCATGTATGGTAAATTAATGGATATTCATCATTAGGGGTACTATAGCATAATTTAAATGACCCAAGCTTATATGGTTATTGATTAGATTAACCTATTTTCCTAACCTACAACGTGATTGTCACACTAAATCTAAAGAGCTTTTTCTAGGTTGTTTGATAGTTAGATATAATTGAATAACTTGTTTTAATTTGTTACAATCTAAGGGAAAACTTGGATTATCATAGTTTTTTTCTTAATCTAAGGTTAATAGTTTCGAAGAGTGGTACGAGTAATATGAAAATTGATTATGCACATTCTTATGAAGGTTGAAATTGAATTGTAAACTAGATTTAAAACCCATTGATTAATCCTTGAAATTTTGTATTTTTTATCCAATTGGTCTTTTATAGTTTTATTTTATTAATTGAATTTAACCAACCCCCTCCCCACCCCCCAATCCTGTACACTGATTCATTTATTACAAAAGCTAATGACATACTCTTTGTGGATATGATCCCTTTCTTACCATAACTAAAAATTTTGTTATGCAGAGTTAGGTATTATTTTATGGTGTGTTTGGTAGGCATCATAAGTTATGAACTTTTCTATATATGCTCCATCATATGATATAACCTTTGAACTATCCATATGTTAGGACATATTTTCACTTTAAATTTATAAAGAATAGCACATTCTAACACATGACTGTGTATCATACTGTGTTTAGTTAAAGATTTCAAAACTATATATATAAGTTATATATAACAAAACTAAAGTAAGGGAGATAATAATATATGGAACTATATTCTTATATATTATAGAAATCCTTAGCTCCTTCGAGATCAATATCTTTACTCATGTTTTCATTATTATTATTTGTTTAAGGATGAGTGTTTTAGTGTCCAAAAGAGCTTAGATGAAATTTATTGAATCCATTTTATTTTAAACTCCTTAAGAGAACAATTCATATTAAAGATAGAAAACAAAAATAATTGCCTTCTTTTTTCACTCTATCATATAATAATCAAATTTGAGTTTTTATAACAATTTCAAAGAAAGGATACTCTTTTGATCATCACTAGATGAATTCTTTAAGTATCTAATGATAGTAGTGGCAAATGATCTCTTTTTTATGATTTATTAATTTTTAATTTGACAATTAATATTAGTTGATGACTAGGCTCATGGTATAATCCAATTATTGTAAAAATGTTTTTGAGCGTCGAGATTTTTTTTATTATCATCATTAGATGGATATAATAATCAATTTTACTAAATTTTATGGTATATATATTCAAAAATAATCCTTATGTCATTTCTTTTCAAGTAGACTTATAATTTTCCTAACAACAAAGCAATATTGTTTTTTTTCAAAGTCGAGCAATTAATTTTTAACACAATAGTCTAAACTTGATGAAAATGAAAATATATTTATGACTAAGAAAAAATATGTTTATTGTAATTGTTAATATGGAAAGGTCAACCTTAGTGCACAACTTCACCACCCTAAAAGTTATTCGAATGCTTGTAAATTAGTATTGGCTTCTACTAAATTGGTACTAAACTAATTCCAAATAACATATAATATTTAATTTTCTATTTTGTTTGATTGTTTTCAACACTCTCCCTCAAGTTGGAATGTATATTAATAACACCTAACTTGCTATGCAGTTCCCTAAATTGTAGCACACCCAATAATTTAATGAATAAATCTACAAATTAATTGTTGGTCCTCATATAAGATGCCAATTGATTTCATATACTTTTTTGGTTCGTAAAAGATTGAATTCAAGGCAATGTGAAAGGAAGCTTGGTTTCTCATAAAACAATATGATTAGTTAATATGTTTGATTTTTGCATCCTTTAAGATAATTTTTAACTAAGTAATCTCATAAGATGTGTTAGCCATAATACAATATTTTTCTTTATTTTTTAATAAAATTAATATTTGTTCTAAAAATATGCAATTCCTTATCATATATCTTCTTATGGTTTTGTAGTGTGCCTAATTTACATCACAAAAAGCATTTCATTGGAGTATGATTATGAAGGATAGTAGAATACCTTATCCTAATGTTTGCTTTATATATTTCAGGACTTCAGATACTGCTTCAAGATGAGGTGCATGTGGTTTATCCATAAGTTAACTCAAGATATGGATTGAGACAAATAATAAGAGATTCGATTCTTTGGAGTCATATATGAAGAGGATTGAGATCCAAGTAGGGCAAATAAGTGCATAACTGCACAAAAATCAAAAAGGAAAGTTGCTCAATCAACTTGAGCAAGCCTAATCAGTCACTATTCTAAAAAGTGGTAAGGTAATTAAAATCTTTCTGGTGCAAGTAATCAAGAGGAGGAGAGCCTCACCAACGAAAAAGATGAGCAGAATGAAGAAAGCAATAGGGAATGACAACCTTTCAAGTCACATGCTAAGAGGTGAAAAACTAGGATATGCAACCGACTGCCATGAAGAACCAAATCTGCATAAGGCAACTAATCCTTATAGACCACCATCCCATATCCAAGCTACCTTAAGGAATCGAAACAAGACAAGCAATTTTCTGATCTATATAACATGTTTTTCAAAGTTAATATTAATATGCTTTTGTTAAGTGTGATAAAAAAACATTCCAGCTTATGTGAAGTTCTTCAAGGAACTAAGCATCAGGAAATAGAAGTTTAAGTCAAATGAAAAGCTGATAGTTTCAGAGGTTGCAATTGCAATGCTATAGCAACAATTACCCCTCAAATTGAAAGACCTAGGGAGTTTTTTATGCAAATATCAAGGGGTAATGGGGCTGAGGTTAAGGGCATATGTGACCTTGGAGTGAGTATAAACCTTATTCCTCATCCTATTTATAAGAAATTAGATCTAGGATAGTTAAGACCTACAAACACGTGTTTGCAGTTAGCTGATAGGTTAATTTGTTATCCAAAAGGAATAATGGAGGATGTGTAAGTGAAGGTTAGAGGATTGATTGTTCCTATAGACTTTGTTGTCCTAGACATGCAGGAGGTTAAAGAGTAAGGGAAGGAGCACACCACACCCCTAGGGAGGCCTTTCATAGCCACTACCAATACCTTGATTAATGTGAAGAACGAGAAATTAAGTATGATTGTTTTGGGAGAAATAGTATAATTTTCAATCTTTAATGTGTAACATATTTCTACTACTACTGTTTTTTAATACTGTTCTTTTGTTGATTGAGATAATGCTGCAAATTTTTATTTCACCTTCCATGAAGAAGAAGATAAGAAGTTAGACTTAGTGAAAGAAATTGACAAGTGTTGTCAATTGTTGATCGATGCAACTAAGGCAGAGGTTGGGAAATTCTTAGAGAAAATCTTAACGAAGAGAACAAAATAGTGGAGTCAGTCACTTTGGGTGATCCACCTTGAGCATAATAGTTGAGATGTCCAGCTAAAAGACATTAAAGAAGCGCTAAATGGGAGGCAATCCATATAATCTCTGTTTTGTTTTTCAATTAGTTATTAGTTATTTCTTTTTAGTGAAACTCGGCTTAATTTGTTTGCTTTTTGTGCATAAACCTACTTTTCAATCTCTTCTATTTACTTTTCTCGTAGCTGTTCACCACTCCTCAATGTAGTACGCTGTGCTTATTACCATGCTTCACATAGCATCGACATAGCCACCACCCATACTTTCGTATCATATTTCTATCCCTTTTCTTTTTGTTATTTTTACTACTTGTTAGTTTAATGTCTTTTAGTTTTAATGTTTTTCCTTGTTCATGTTATTTTGTGTCTTAGATCCTTCTTTTACTTTTTTATATCACATTAGGAACAATGTGATGTTTAAGTGTGAGGGGGGATATTAGTTAAAAATATTTATTATTTCTATGTTGTGTTTTTTTTTTCTATTTAATAGTTAGAGATGCATGGTCATGACATAAACTCGCTCGGGATTAGAAATGCATAATATGAGTGAATGAGTATACTTGCATACTTAGGATGATTAACTTGCATTTTAGTTAAAAGGACATTAGCTTGTTGTGATAAATGAATGACACTTTTCAATTGGTAAGAATTTGAGCCTTTTTTGAACTATTAAACACCAAATTCAAGTATTATTTATTGAGAGTGTTATTTCATGATTGAGGAACTCTTGAACTTTCTTACAAGTACTAGTTAAGATCACATAATCTTATGAAAACGTTGAAATAATAAAGGAAATTAGGATTTACCTCTTTTGTTTAAAGAGCCACTATGATGTTATCTTTAGTGAACCTCCTTGAGCTTAACATGAAACTTTTTCTTTCTTTAATCCCAAATATAAGCCTTGACCTTAATAATTTATCCTTTTCATTGTACCTTAATTATTTATCCATGCTTCTCACATTGACAACCCATGCCATGCTTCTCACAATGAGCTTCCTATGTAACATCCAATGCCTGCGACAACCATCAGCTCTTATGCACATTCGGTGATAGCTAATAGCTCCCATGCTTCTCACAACAAGCTAGCTATATGCTTCTTCATCTCACCAGCTACATGCTTCTTCATCTCACCAGCTGCATGCTTCATGTTCACCAGCAGCATGCTTCTCAAGGCTATAAGACATGTTAAATCACTCTCGTGAGCCCTTCTCACACCTATGAGAGGACACTCACGAGATGAGAAGGCTAGGTGACCAGTTTTATTATTCTGTGCACTCATTTTAATACATTACACATGTAGGATTGACGACACCAAGCTCGAAACCCTAAACCTAATATCATGCTATTAAGAGAAGGGAAAAGAGAGGGGCGGCGGATGACACATTCGATACTTATATTACACATACTCAAGACACATTTGGGAGCAAAACAGAGAGTAGAGAGAAGGTGAAGAGGAGTGGAGAGAAAGTAGAGACTAGTCGATTGAAGTGAAGAAGAAGAACAGCAGAGTAGTGGAAACAACATAAGCATCCGATCATTTGGATGAGAACCAAGAAGTACCAGAAGGCGGGAGCCAATGTATAGAGTTTGAGAGTCATAGGAGACCACTGCAACTCCCTTGTCCAATCTTTGTTTGCTTGTTTTGTTCTTCATTTGTTGCATTATTTCCTTGTGTTTATTTGTTTGTTGTTAACCGAACTTATTGCCCTGTTAGCTTAGCCAACTTATACTCTATTATCTTTTGATCATTTATTTGGTTATTTACTCGGTTTATTGCTTAAATACTTCTCTTATATTGATAAATATACGATTGAGGTATTCAAACATGAAAAATCTTGTGATTTTCGTGATGGGTTTATCTCTTTTCTTGAGGATTAATGTAGCTATTTTTAGTCAAATATGCATGATTGAGGGACTATGTTGTTGTCTTATGTTTGCTACAGTTTCTGAACTGAATGAATGTAATAGTATGATCAAACTTTGTATCATTTTGGTATTAAACGAAGGATCGAGAGAAGAAGTTTATTACGGAACGAAAAACTATAGATGCTTAGGTCAAAGATTAGAAATATATTTACTTAAGTGGTAATTAGTAGTCAAGTTTTCGTAATTAATTCAGATAGTAACTTGTCGAATATGAAAGTTAGATTTAATATATTATTCTAGTTGATCTTAGGACTCAACTTTGGTAAGACAACTGCCCAATTATTTCCCTTTAGTCACCTTTAGTGCCTTGGAAAAACGCATGGATCAATGGGAAACCAAGGCCGAGAACCTGAACTCATATGTCACTCAATTGT
>JANSVB020000040.1:789505-800702 GCA_025504935.2 Erythroxylum haughtii
TATAGTGAGTGTGACTAAAACAAAATAAGTTAAAAATAAATAAATATTTTGTAATTTAAAATTTTGTGATAAAATTATATATATATATAAATTTTGAAATGTATAATAAGAAGATAAATAGGATAGAATTAATATAAATATATAAATTAGAACATTAAAAATGGATTAGTAAAATGAGTTATTAAAAATTTGCAATAAAAAAAGGAAAAGTAATATAAAAAATGTAAAAGGTTTTGTCATCAATTAAATATTGTAGTTAGTTAATTCATTTTATTTTTATATGTGTCAAATATAATATAATATAATATAATATAATGATTTAATTATGTTATAATTAAATAATTAATACTTTCCTAATAAATTTAGATGCCTGTGAAATTTGGTAGAAGGGAAGAAAATGTGTGACGAGTTTATGCTCCAAATTTGAAGCGAACCAGAGTCGAAAGTTATTCAAAACTACTGTATATTTTTGCAGTCTCATTGTCAAGCACAATTGTGCAATTCCAGCTGATTCTTTGCACAATTATGCTTTTGCGATATCTCATCAATGTTACGATCGTGTTTTTACACGATCGTTCAATTACGATCATGCTTTTGCGATATCTCTTCTGAAGTTTCCTCTCCATCGTGCGCAATCACGACAGAGTTTCTTTTCCAGATTTTGACGAAACGGTATTTTTCATTACCCCTTCCTTTCTTTTGCTTTATCTACGATTTCTAACTTATGTTTTCATAATTTTCTCTTTATTTTTACTTCCATTTCACCTCAACTCATTCCGATACAAATTAAAATCTATGACTGATTTAATTTGAAATTAATCTTAAATTCATACAAATAATTACAATCAATGATTAATAATTACTAGATAAATAAAACTTTTTATTAAATATAATTAAATGTAATTCATATATAATTAATTTACTAATTAAATTATTGTAATTAATGTACTGATTACTTATTATTATTAAGTTAATTAAGTATAAATTTTCATGCGTGAATTAAGTGTTACAGTGACAAGAATATTTTTTTCATCTCTTAATTTAATATATTTAGAGTATGGTTAATTAATTATTTTTATATAATTGATAATAATTAAAATAGTATAAATTAATTGGTTTATTAAATTATAATTTATTTATAAATTATTTATTTATCATTAACTATTAAGTTTATTAAGTTATAATTAAATAATTAATATAAAGCTAATTGATTGATGGGCGTGGCATGTTAACATATATAAAAATATTATTAAATAATTAAAATATAATTAATTAATCAATCTTTATATAATTAATAATAATTAAAATATAATAAAATAATTGATTTATTAAAATATACTTTATTTATAAATTAAATAATTGTTGTATAAATTTATTTATTCAACTCACTACAATACAAATCAAAATCTGTGGCCGAATTAATTTTAAATTAATCTAAAATTCATTAAAAAAAACTACAGTTAATGATTAATAATTACTAGATAAATAAAACTTTATTAAATATAATTGATATATAATATTAAATCATAATTAATACATTGATGGCTTATTATTAAATTAATTTAATTTACAGTCATAAATTAAGTCTCACTGTGGCAAAGATAATTTTTCATTCCTTAATTTAATATACTAAAAGTATAGTTAATTAATTAATTGTCATATTAATGATAATAATTAAATTATAATAAATTCATTGATTTATTAAATCATTTACAAATTAACTATTTATTATTGACTGTTAAATTTATTCAGTTTTAATTTAAAAATTTTAATTTGTAATTAATTAATTGATATATCAAAATATAATTAATAGATTAAGTCGTTAATATCAATATTTAATATATATGTTAGACATAACCCTACATTATTAATTGTTAATTTTTATTAATTATTATACACTAATGAGTCACAGCTGTGTATATGTACATATATACATAATTTATTATAATTCAATTAATTATAGTTTATTTAATAAATTTAATAATTAGTTTAAAATTAATTGATATTATTATTATTATTGTCATTAAATTTATTTAGCTTTAATTAAAAAGTTATAATTAATTAATTGATATATTAAAATATAATTAATAGATAAACTAGTTAATATTAAAATTAAATATATATGTTAGTCAAAACCCTACCTTATTAATTGTTAATTTTTATTAATTATTATATATTAATGTTCTGTATATATGTAACTCTTGAAATGTTAAGTAGTCATGCCTGTGACTACAGTCGTGCATATATATATAACATATTATAATTCAATTAATTATTGTTTATTTAATAAATTAAATAATAATTATTAATTTAATTGTTATTATAATTATTATCAATAATAATTTTTTATATACATAATATATTATATTTAATTAGAAAATAAATTTGTTTATTATTATTATTATTATTATTATTATTATTATTATTATTGTTATTATCAATCAGCCTGTGAATTATCAATTTATAATTTTAATATGTGTTAAATAGATTGTAATTAAATAATCAATTTATTAAATTACAGTTAATGATTAATAATTACTAGATAATAAAACTTTATTAAATATTGTTTATATATAATTTATTTACCAATTAAATTACAATTGATGTATTAAAATATAATTAATTGATTAATTAGTACATATTAATATTTAGTATAATATTTACAAGTTACATATTTTAAATAATTACTCAAACTCTATGTCAAACAATTAATAATTATTAAAATATTATAAATTAATTGATTTATTAGAATATAATTTATTTATAGATTAATTATTAATCATTAACTGTTTAGTTTATTCAGTTATAATTAATAATGATTAATATATAATTAATCAATAGATGTATAAATTTATTTATAAATTGATTATTAATTACTAACTATTTAGTTTATTATTTACCCATTAAATTATAATTAATAGATTGATTACTTATTATTATTAAGTTAATTAAGTATAAATTCATAACTATGAATTAAGTATCACTATGACAAAGATAACCTTTCCACTTCTTAATTTAACATATTTAGAGTATAGTTAATTAATTAATTTTGATATAATTGATAATAATTAAAATGTAATAAACTCATTAATTTATTAAATCATACTTTATTTACAAATTAACTATTTATCATTGAATATTAAATTTATTCAGTTTTAATTAAAAATATTTATATATAATTAATAAATTGACATATTAAAATATAATTAATAGATTGAGTACTTAATATTAATATTTAATATATATGTTAGTCAAGACCATATGTTATTAATTGTTAAAATTTATTAATTATTATATAATAATGCTCAATATGTATGTAACTCTTCAAATGTTAAGCGGTAACAGCACAGCTGTGCATATGATATATTATAATTCCAATAATTGTCGTTTATTTAATAAACTAAATAATTAATTTTAAATTAACTGATATTATTATTATTATTATTATTATTGTTATTATTATTATCATTATTAATAAATTTCTAAATTGTCACAACTTATTATTATTATTATTATTGTCATTATTAATAAATTTCATCACAACTGTGACTTGTATATATATAGATAATATATTATAATTAGTCAGAAAATAAATTTGTTTCTTATTATTATTGTTATTATTAAACAGGCTTGTGAATTGTGAATTTATAATTTTAATTTGTGTTAAATACATTGTAATGAAATAATCAATTTATTATGTTATAATTAATCGACTAATTACTATTTTTTCTTCTTACCAAGCAATTAATACCTATAATTAATAATTAATTATTTAAATAATCATCTAACTATGTAATAATTAATCAACTAATTAAAACTACTTAATTAATTTTCTCGCTGTCATGATCGTGCAATTCTATCAGATTCATCGGTTAATCAACTAATTAATACTACTTAATTAATTCTTTCGTTGTCACGATCGTGCTTATACATGATTGTGCTATTCTATCAGATTCATCGGTCTCACGATCGTACTTTTGCACAATTGTGCTTTTCCTAATATATTTTCAATGTCACAAGTACAATCGCGCAAATCCTCTGAGACTTACTTTCTCAGTTATAATTAATAATAATCAATTAAATAAATAAAATATAAATTTTTAATTAAATAGTACATATTAATATTAATTATTAATTATTATTCATTATTATATACTAATATTTAGGAAATATATAGCTATCTAGTGTATATGTATAACTTGACTTCATGCATAGTTGTGAATTAAGAACTCATAGTCGTGCATGTTAAATAATTTTTAATTATTTGTTCAAAATATAATTCTTAACTTAAAATCTTTTAATGAGTTTTATATAAATATATATAATAACATTCAAGGTGAGCGTGATGACAAAAATATAAATAGAAATATATATAATAATAAAAATAATAATTACAAAAATATGCATTATATATATATATAATAGCATGTCTCTATTTTTGCTTATTTGATGATCAGTATTTCATAAGATGGTGCTGAAATGATTTTTAAGTTAAAAAGATCATTGAATGTGTATAAAAAGAGTGCAGAAAATTCATGAAAGTTGATATACATGTGCTCTGTTTTTGCTGTTATTACGTGAATCTCTTTTGGGTAATTTATGAATGAACTAAAATAAGTTTAGAGTTAATAAAAAGGAGTAAGGTGATGTCGTGGATAAGTTAGAGAAGAAACGAAAGTGTTGATGAAGATGAAAAAGTGCAACAGGTGAAGAAATGCAGAAAATGATGAATATGAGTGAATGATGTTCTGTTTTTTATGTTTGTTATTAATCATGGATTTTGATTTGTTTGTGATTAAGTTGAGCTGAAATGAAATATGAATGAAGAGAAAATAGTGAGAAAATAAGCTAGAAGTGATAGAGTACGCAAAAGAGATGGATTAAGATGAAAATGATGTTGAAGTGTGCTGGACATGTACAGATGTAGTGTTTCCACCAAACATGCATCTGTATTTTTGCCATATCTTAGTCTATAGATATCCAAATGGGATGATTTTAAGGTAATATTAAACTACAGACGTAATCATATATTTTTCATTAAGGAATCCAAATTAAATTCTATCTCTAGGAGTTTCAAAATTTAGCTCGAAGTAGAGTTTGTGGAATCTGTCGTGGTTTGGAACAGTCTGTAGTGTTTTTCGTATAAATTGCAGAATATTGAACCAAATTGCACGAAATTAGTTTTATTATGAAGTTAAGACATAAAGGAACAATTTGGTAGAAGAGTATTTTGCCTAAATCTTTCATTTTCCTTGTCAAAAGTTCCATGAAAAATTGACCCGAAGGTCTAATTTGAGAAAAAGAGACTCTGCATTACGTGAATTTGGAGAAGAAAAGAGGGGTTGCACGATCATGATCGTGACATTTTGAAAAATTATGGAAAAGCACGATCATGCACAAGAACGATAATGACTTTTCTGAAACAATTTGAATCTCACGATCGTGCACAATTATGACGTTGAATGCTTACCAAAGTGGATTGAAGTGAACATTCCTCACTCTTTTGGCTATATCTCCTTCGTCCGACCTCCAAATGACATAGAACTTGAACCATTGGACTAGAAACACATTGATATTCATCTCCACATAAAATTATAGCCATATGAAATCATTTGGAGGAGATTGATTGGGACAAAAATGATGAACAATCCTGGAACTTCTTCACTGGAGAATTCTCACTGAACATGCATTGGTATTTTAAGAATAACTTGTTATGTAGTTATCTAAATGGAATAATTCTTAATTTAGATTAAAATAGAGACATAGGAATACAATTTCTATGAAGCAATCGAATTCTAATTAGGTCTCCAGAGTTCCAGAAGCTGACTTGAAGTTGAGTATAGAATATTGTTACAGTTTATGAACAGTCTAAATTATTTGGAGTATAACTTGTTGAATACTAAACCAAATTGAATTATCGTGGTGTCATTAGAAACTTAAGATAATGGGGGAACACTTTTCTAGAAGAAAGTGTTGCCAAATTACTTCATTTATCTGATCAGAATGATCATGGAAAATTGTCCCTAAAGTCTACAATTTTGGAGGTGATATAGGACTAAAATGAGAATTTGGATAATGTTTGATCTTGTAATGATGGAATAGCATTAGTGAATGAATTGTTGATATCAAAGTACAAAAAAGCATGAGTTTAATGGGAATAACGATTTTCATATGATTGAAGTTGTGATTCAAGAAGAGGAGTAAAGTGTATCTAGTAAAAGTGATTGAGAAATGGTTTATTATGAGAGCAAATAATGCTAAAAATAAAATCACGAGTGACCATGTGTCGTTACGCTAGTCAAAATAAAATAACTAGACTACTACTGTAGCAGTGATGAGTCTAGGTCGATCCCACAGAGACTGTGTGTAAAGTTTATGACATGAAATTAACCGATGATTAGGAAAAGGGGGGTTTTGGATTTTGAAAGACGAAAATAAAATAAAACTAATTAATAAAGAAAAATTAAAGAAAACATGGCTACTGGACATTAAAATATGTACTTTTATGATGAATTCAAGTAGTTTGTTTTAGATATGATTGTTAATTTTTCATGTCTACAAGAAGGTTAGTGGGAGTATAGTTATCCTCTTTAGTGAGAGTATTTAAATACATATTTTTTATAGATAACAACGATTTTATTTTCAATTGAATTGTCCAAGAACAACTATTTTTGGATACAAAAAGGTAAAATCTTAATGGTGTGAATGAGATCTATAGAGATAGATATTGAATTTGATTACTTATTTTAGTTCAAGTACGTAAATAATGTATTAAAGGTATTTAGTATTTGAGATATTTGATATTTGTGAAGTATTAAGGATATTCATTACTCTAAGTAGGAGTTGATATTTAAGTTCAAGGTTATGTTGATATTAACTTTAGAAGTAAATCCTAACTAAGGTCTATTTCACTTAGAACGATATCATTTTAAGATTGGAAAGGTTCTAATATAGCAATAAGCTATAACACATTTTTCATTTAGCGGAAATGATTAATTGGATCAATAATTTCTTTAATAAACTTGATATAGTTCCTTGCCTTGTTTATGACAGTAATGCACTATGCAACATTAGAGTCATTGGGCATGTAAAAAAAGCTAAGGTCTCATCAAAGATCTAAGGATATTTTAGGCAATTTTTCTTAATTATGATGATAGTTAACATGAAAGTTGTAAAATTTAAGTAAGTACTCACTATAGAAAATGTTGTAGAATTCTCTCACTAAACCACTATCCCAGCAATAGCATGATTGTCAAATGGTGACATGATATAAGATACTTAAATGTTTGGCTCAGTGTAAGTGAGACATTGTTGGTTTATATCATACAACTAATTAGTTGGTCATAGTAGTGAAAAAATAATTTAAAATCATTTCCTATTTTGTACATATTTAGATATATATGATAAAGTCTACGGGATAAATTATACATTGCAAAAGAAATTACGATAAGATTATAATTATGAGATTCATATTACATTATGTATTATCCCCAAATTATTCCCAGTCATTTTTCTTGTGAAAGAAGTAATCAATCTTATAGGTTAAAGTATGGAGATACATAAAAAATTGTGTGGGTGCTTGTTAGACAATAAGTTCACTGCACTAACTTTATGTAAAAAATCTATTTAGAACATTACTTATATGTCTATGGAAATTTTTATTGTGATGATTGTATAAGTGATCTTTTAACTTGGGATCTTCAAAGTTACCTTGTACAGGAATTGCTATATTTTGATACTACTTATGACCTATTATAGTCAAAGATAGCTCAGTTAGTAGTCATTTAACATAGCATAAACTAAATAGAGGTAGTTGAGTGATCAATATAGGATTCATCACCCTAAAGTAATAAGGGAAAATGTTTCATTATTGTTGATTAGTATTGATTAGAGAAATCTTTGGCTAAGATGAAATAAGATTTTATAAATAGTTTACAAATTTCATTAGTTGATTTAATAGCTAGTAATGGAGAACTAATATGATTGAATCAATAGTTTAATCAGAACATTGTATGATAAAATGATTGAATTATACAAAAAAATTATGTACAAAAAGGTTAGTCAAAATCACTTTAACATTCCTAAATATTTAGGTGGTCATAATGTATTACTAGACACCAACCTTAATATATGTATTAGCTCAAGGTTTATTATTAATGATTTTGATGATAATTACATAATATTTCAAAATTAAAATTCGATTTATTTACTTGTATAAGCAACAATATAATTCTTAAAAGGAAATAAAATCATAGGAATAATGCTTCCTTTCTTGCAAGAACCTTCTTAATGATCATAACTTATTAGAAATGAATCTACAATATCTGGAAGGATCCTACTAATTATATAGTTCGTCAATTAACTCCAAGACATTGTTATTTATATTTATTTCTTAATGTCTAAATATTGGAAGATAATATTGAAGATTCTTTAGACACAAAGTTAACTCAGAATCGAAATGAAGCGACGACTAGTTGAAGAAAATGTCTATTTAAGAAAGAGCCACTATAGTTGCAAACCAGAAGTTAACAAGCCAGATTTTTGAAATACATTAAAGGAATCAATACTTTTGAAAGTAATACCTTTGTCAGATTTCTTGAGCCTTAGAAAGTGAAAAGTCTTCTTGAGAGAAATCATTGAAGCTCATATCGAGCAAATAACTTTTTTCAATTGTTGAGAGCTTGTAGAGGCTAGTTAAATACTATTAGTGTGGAAGGTTGAAAAACTTTAAAAAATATGTCCATGTGATCTTGAAGAGGCTCATCAAATTATTACTTGGAAGTTTAGTGAAACACTCAAGTCAGATACTTAAAGAATGGACGTAGGCTAGGGTTATAAGCCGAACTAGTATAAATTGACGTGTCATTCTTTCTCTCTTCTTGGAAGTTTCAAAATATTTAGGTTTATTAAGCTTGTTTAAAAGAAAAACAAATTAGAAGTAACTTCCCTATAAAAAATATTGTGTCTACTAACCAACCACTTGAACTTGTACATGGACTTATTTGGTCCAACCAGAATTCAAAGCTTTGATGGTAAGCATTACAGCTTTATTATAGTAAATGATTATTCTAGATTTACATGGGTTTATTTTTTATCAAATAAGGATGATAATTTTAAATTTTTTGAGACGTTTTGCATAAAAATTCAAATTGAAAAAGGATATTGCATTACATCTGAACCCATGATATAATAAGCTCCTTCCTCTCAATAGGAGCCTCTACAATGAAAAATACCAAAAGGATAGAAAGGCCTTGGTATACATCAATACATTCTAGAAGATCCCTATAAAATTCTAAGAAACAGATAATCCTTTAAAAACTACTTTGTTGCCCTCATCTCTCAATTAGAACCAAAGATCGTTGAAGAGGCTCTTACTAATAAAAATTAGGTTTTAGCTATAAAAACCAAACTGAATCAATTTGATTAAAATAAAATTTGGAATCTAGTACCTAGTCCACAAAACAAGTCAGTCATTAAATAAAAAAAACTAACGAAAATGGTAAAGTGGTAAGAAACAAAGGTAGACTTTAGCTTAAGGTTATAATCAACAGGAGGGTACTGATTTTGATGAAACTTATGCACCTGTTGCTAGAATGGAATCAATTAGAATTTTACTTGCCTTTTCATGTTATAGAAACTTCAAATTATTCCAAATAAATGTCAAAAGTGCATTCTTAAATGGATATATTAATGAAGAAGTGTTTGTTAAGCAACCTCTAGGCTTTGAAGATAAAACCATCCTGACTACATGATGAAGTTGACTAAAGCCCTATATGGTCTAAAACAGGCCAATTGAGCATAGTATGAGAGGTTAAGTAATTTTCTACTTGACAATAACTTCAAAAGAGGAAAGGTATATAAAACCTTAATTATTAAGAAAAAGGAGAATAATTTACTCATAGTGCAAATATATATTGATGATATAATATTTGGTGCTACTAATCAATCTTTCTATGAAGAATTCTCAACATTAATGCAGGGGGAGTTTGAAATGAGCGTGATGGGAGAACTATCTTTCTTTTTTGGATTACAAATTAGGATAACAAAAAAAGGGAACTTTATTGCCAAGACAAATACACAAAGGAACTCATCAAGAAATGTCATTTTGAGAATGCCAAATCGATGGGTACTCCCATATATACTAGAACTATACTTAATAAGGATGAAGAAGGTAAGGTTACGGATGAGACAAAGTATAGAGGAATGATTAGGTCACTACTATATCTTACAAGCTCAAGACCAAATATTATGCTTAGTGTGTGCCTTTGCATACGCTTTCAATCAAATACAAAAAAAAAGCCATCTTTAAGCAGCCAAGAGGATCTTTAGTTGTTGGCTATCATGATGTAGATTATGTAAGTGATAAAGTCGATCAAAAAAGCACAAGTGGTAACGCCAATTTCTTAGAGAATGTCTAGTCTCTTAGTCTTGCAAGAAACAAAATTGCATAGTGGCTTCAACAACTAAAGCAGAATATATAGCAACTATCAGCTGTTATGCTCAAATCTTATGGATGAAGCAATAACTCTAGGATTTCTGTCTAAACTTTAATTATATCCTTATATTATATGATAATACTAGTGCAATAAATCTTTCAAAAAATCATGTGCATCATTCTAGGACTAAGTAGATAGAAGTCAAACATCATTTTCTTAGAGATCATGTTTTATAAGGAACCATTGATCTTTTGCATGCTAATACTGAAAATCAAGTAGCTGATATCTTTACTAAACCACTTTCTGAAAATAGATTCTGTTCATTAAGAAAAGAACTTGGTTTATGCAGATTATCTAAAATATAATTGTGTTCGAATATATTATGCTACTTTTGTTTCCAGGTATTAATAGGCTCCTTCTAAAAAGAAGGTCTTTATTAGGTTAAATTAGTTCTTTTTGATAATGACAAAGGGGGAGAGTTGATATATTTTGCTTTACATAATTTAAGTTTAAATATGTGATAAGCTATCTTACACACTTTTGGTATTTTTTGACAGTTTAGTTCTTTTCCCTCTATTTTTTGATAATGATAAAGGGGGAGAGTTAATGATATACTTGCTTTTGATGCGATATATTTTGATTTTATGTGATATATTTTGTTAATTGTTGAAAGATTGTTGAATTGAAACTGTGAAGTTCATCTCAGTTACTTACAAACGATAGACTCCTTTCTTTAGAGGTAGTAAGAAAGGTAGGCTATC
>JANSVB020000040.1:885543-895708 GCA_025504935.2 Erythroxylum haughtii
ATCACATAGGTGATTCCATCAAGTGTGTGCTTCTCACGCCGCCCGAACCTAGGCTATGGAACTCATCAAGCATTAAACCATCCAACCTCATCAAATGTAGTAAAATCATGCTAAGGGATGCAATTCAACAACTGAATGTGTATCATTATTATTCCATAAAAAAAAGTACAAATATCATCACATAACTTCGTTTGACCCATTGAACATGGTTTCCCAAAACAGGTGTCTATCACAAGGTTTCTACATAATTGGAATCATCCTCATCATTTTAGCATGCTCTAAAACTATTTTCCTACTTAAAGCTTTTGTAAACAAATCCACTAAATTTCTCTATAACTTGACATAGTCTAGAGAGATTACACCATGTCTAATTAAAGTACAAACAATTTTATTTCTTAATCTGATATGTCTACTTTTGCGATTATATGCCTTGCTCTTGGCAACATGAATGGCAGCCTACGAATCACAACGAATGAACACAGAAGGAATTAGTTTTTCCTAAAGTGGGATTTCTATTAAAAGATTCCTTATCTATTCAGCTTCCTGTCTTGCGAGCTCTAAGGCCATAAACTTAGCCTCCATTGTTGATTTGGCAATACATGTTTTATTGGATGATTTCCAAGATACAGCAGCTCTTGCCAAGGTAAAAGTATAACCACTGGTAGAGTACATATCATCACTCTCCGTAACCCAGTTAACATCATAATATCCCTCCAATACAAAAGGATGACCACCAAAAGATAATTCATAATATATAGTACCTCTCAAATATCTCAACAAACAAATCAATGCATTTCAATGCTCTTGACAAGGATTATGAGTTACCTAATAAGTTTACTCACACAGTATGCAATATCAGGACAAGAATAGTTTATCAAGAACATCACCCTATCAAGAATTTTAGCGTACTCAGCTTGGTTTACACTATCACCAAGATTTTTCTTCAAAGCAACACTAACATCATAGGGAGTTTTGATTGGTTCAAAATCATAGTAACCAAACTTCTTCAAAATTTTCTCAATTTAATGAGTTTTATTGAACCAAAAACTTGAGTCAGTCTTATCAACTTTAACTCCCAAAATAAAGTCTATAGGTCTAAGATCATTCATATTAAAGGAAAACTTTAGCAAACTTTTGGTAATATCAATAACGATAAGCTAGTACCCCACACACACCCGCGTGGATGCGTCACTCAACCTGAGTCGGTTGTGACAGGGCATGACTTCATCGCGTGTGTGTGACATAAACTTTTTAGGCCCACTTGGTTAATTCATATGTTTTAATATTTCTCAGTTAGCCAATAACATTCATAATGTTATTACCATTATTATCCCATCAACTTTAATAACGTTATTACATTATTATGCTCAATAACTTTCCTTTTTCTTTAATATGTCTTTATTCCATTGTCATCGTATGAATCTTTTTTTCTATATAAGACACACGCATCTGCTCTCTTTTTTCACTCTTATGTTGTCACACATCTTGTCATTTTCTACAAACAAGACACGTATCTCCTTCCAAAAATAAACATCTTTAAGCACATATATTCTTATCTTTTTTTATTCTACCTTTATTTGCTTTTATTAATTCTCAAAGGCAGATCATAGTCTGCCGCTTGGTGTGCACTGAAGCTAGTGAAGGAGGAGCTAACCCTAAGGTCGGACTCATTGTCTTGCTGCACCGTAGAGAGGGAATTTCTAGTTTAGGACAATGATTTTCACAATTGCTAGTTGTTCTAATTTTTATTTAGTGTTATTTCATTATTTTGTTAACAATTTAAGTTGAAAAATAAAAATTCTTCTGTTACTCGTGCTCTTTGTTAGGAAATTGTTGTGTTTTTACTACTGTTTGTCAAACTAGTTGCGTTCTTACTACTACATGTTTATTTTGATATAAGTTATAATACTGTGTTGTTGTGAGTTTATTTCAGTATAAATTAGAATATTGTTTGTTCTTACTGTTGCATTAGTAGGAATACCGTTTGTTATTGTTGTTGTTTCTTTATTTTACTATCAGTCAAACAAATTGTTCTGTTCTTCGTGGCAGTGTAAGTCATCTCTGTTTCTAGATTCATTATGTCGTTTGTGAATGAGAATAACGTAGATTATACTCTGTCTGTTCCCCACATAGATTCTACCCCAGTCACCGCAGCCTAGAGAATTATACTTGATCTTACTAGATTAGACTAGATGAGAGAAACTTCAAAAGATGGTTTGAGAAAATTCTTTTTTACTTTCAACAATACGAGATTGCTTATGTGTTGTTTCAAGATATTTCTAATGACTATACCAACCCTAAGACAATTAAGGATAACCATATTGTTAGGGGAGTATTGCTCAACCATATGATAATATTGTAAGTACAAAACTACCAAGGAAATTTGGGATGCCTTAGAAGTTAAATATGGGACAAATGATGCTAGTACAAGGAAATATGTAGTTGTTAGGTGGTTAAAGTTTACTATTGTTGATGATAAACCCATTATAGATAAATTACATGAGTATGAAAACCTAGTTGTTGAAATCCTTGCTGAGTGTATGAACATATTTGAGCTGTTTTACGCTAATGCCCTTATTGAGAACCTGCCTACCTAATGAAATGAGTATAAAAACCAGTTAAGGCATAAGAAGAAGGACGTGAATCTACAAGAATTGATCAGGCATATGAAGACTGAGGATGCCAACCATACACAGGATAAGGCCAAATCACTCACCCTTGTCCCTACTATTAAGGCTAATGTGATAGATCATAAAAAATGCAGGTAACTTCAATAAGAATGGTGAGCAAAACAAGTCCTTTAACAATAACAAGCATGGTTAGTTTAAGCGCAAAAGAATTGATCGTGACTATTGGTGGTGCCACAAGTCAAGCCATCCTATTGCTTTTTTCCAAGCTAGAATCATCCGTGAGAAGAAGGGCCAAGGACAGAAA
Organism: Erythroxylum haughtii; assembly: GCA_025504935.2. NCBI lineage: Eukaryota > Viridiplantae > Streptophyta > Magnoliopsida > Malpighiales > Erythroxylaceae > Erythroxylum > Erythroxylum haughtii. The sequence goes on from JANSVB020000040.1 coordinate 888,478, forward strand.
CCATGATAGTTCGGGAAAGGAAACTAGAAGGGGTACTAATAAGGTAACCAGAAGAATTTTGGTAAGTCTCAAGATAATTTGGCCAAAGCTGCTGGTGGTGACGACGAGGAGATCATTACTACTGTGGTGTCTGAAGTCAACCTTGTTAGAAACTTGGTCAAATGGATTATTGACACAGGAGCCACATGTCGCATCTACACCAACAAGGACCTGTTCAAGGAGTTAAATGATGTTACTTATGGTGAATTCATGTACATGGGAAACTCCATCAAAGTTCCTATCCAAGGAGTTAGGAAGGTCATTCTCAAACTCAGCTCTGGAAAATTTTTGACTTTAGAAAATGTTTTATCTATACCTGATGTTCATAGAAACTTGATTTCTAGTGCATTACTTAACAAAGCTGGTGTTAAAATTACTTTTGATTCTGATAGGCTAGTTCTTACTAAGGATGGAAATTTTGTGTTTTGTAATGGGGGCTTATTTGTACTTGATTTTGAAATGAATGCATCTACTTCTTATGCTTATATTATTGAGTCTATAGACCTATGGCACTCTAGACTTGGGCATGTGAATGTGAGGTCAATTAAGAGGATACAAAGCTTAAACTTATTGCCTAATCAGATCACAAATGAAATGGAAAATTTTCAAATTTGTGTTGAGGCTAAACAATCTAATAAACCTTTTAAGTCTGTAACCGAGAGAGAGTCACGATTGTTGGATTTGGTACACACAGATTTTGGTGATTTAAAAAATTGTGTAATTAAAGGAGGAATGAGATATTATATTTTTTGTGGATGATTGTTCTCGATTTACTAAGGTTTACTTATTGAAAAATAAAAGTGATGCAAAGGAAGTATTTATGAAATATAAAGTTGAGTTTGAAAACCAATAGGAAAGGAAAATTAAAAGATTAAGTTCTGATCTAGGTGGTTAATATAGTACTGATTTTCTTGTTGATTGTGGAAACGTTGGGATTATTCATGAGCCTTTAACCACTTATATACCTTAACAAAATGGAATAGTAGAGAGGAAAAACCAAAGACTTAAGGATATGATGAATGCAATGTTGATTTCCTAGGGTTTACCTGATTTTATATAGGGGAAGCTATTCTTTCAACTTGTTATGTTCTAAACAGAGTCTCTCATAAGAAACTAGATCAAGCCCCTTATGAAATTTGAAAAAGTTATCCACCTAACTTGCATTTTTTAAAAGTGTGTGTGGTATCCATACTCTACTCAGGAGACTTGATTCAAAGTCTTACAAAATAATATGGTATATAAACTAGGGAAAGTCCGTTGCTCTTTCAATATGGGACACAAACCAAAGAAAGAAAGAGAGATGTTCCAAGTTTTCAAATAACACCAACAAATAGGACTCATTGGCATTATCAAAGAATCGATTTTGTTTTTTTTTTCCTTAACCCTAATCATGAGGAATTGCTTAATTTTGTAACCATGTCACCATTAAAACCATTCAATACATTATGAAATTGCCTCTTCTATACCACATCGGACTTATCTTATTTTCATTTATTTTAAATTTTTTGTTAAAATTTATAATGTATTATTAAATGAATCCTTAAAGGAAAAAAAATATGTTTAGTTGTTTGATCATACATAGATAACTAATTAGTGGATCATTATGAAAATGGAAAAATGAGAAAGATTTGTTTGTCGTAAGGTATTGGATGGGAAATCAATAAGAGATCAGGAAATCAATAACCAATACCACAGTTATAAAATTAAAAAATTGAAATATTTTCTTATGAGAGCAAACTAAAGATGGGCTAACTATCGTCGGCTTACAAAATCATAAGTGTCAGATTAATCCTATAATTTATAATCTTACAATTTTCTTATATTTGTATTCACTAACATCAACAATCTTAGTCCATATTTTTATTTGTTATACATTCTGACAATTTGAAGTTTCAAAAGAGAGAATTAGTCCAAAGTTTCAAATGTCAAAGGCAAAAGATTATAAATCAATCTATCGACTTAATCAAAACTAAAAAATAGCAATGGCCAAGCAAGGTCTAGGCCTAACCAGGCACGACCCTAGCCCGACAGTTTCTACTAGAGCTTGAGTGGACTCGAGGCCCAATCGAGTCCAAGGTAGCCTGGCCTAGCCTGTTTTTTATTTTTATTTAATAAAATAGAAAACAACATCGTTGTCTACAAAATGACTTCATTTTTCGCAATAGTTGTCAGACCTCAAGCTTAGGAAGGTCAAGCCCAAGTCCGACAAGCTCCTTTTTAAAAAAAAAAATTGACCTAAGGCTTGGACAACTCGGGCCAAGCCTGGACTTAATTGCTATCTCTAATCAAAATAATATCTTCTTGTTTATTAATATCACATAGCATACTACAAGCATCATTCAGTTGCATTTTATTCAATACTTATTTTTCCATGGTGTATCATGTATCCTAAGTCATTTGCATTTCCTTCTACAATTTATTTTTACATTATGTATCTAAGATCCAAACTAGTTAAATTTCTTCAAGAAATTTATTTTTCATAACATATCCAGTATCTAAATTAGTTTTATTTTATTTAGTAATTTATTTTTGCATGGTATATCAAGTATCCAAACCAAAACTTTTTTGTTACAATTTAAGTTGTCAATCAAAATCTTAGTTAAAATTAATCAAAGCATGTTTATGTTCTTAAACTTCTTTAAAATACATAATATGTTTTTCTTTGCTTTGCGTTGTACTTATTTAATTTATTTCTTAATCCAAACCAATTTCCTTTTAGCTTATCTTCTAAGTTAGCATTCATGTTTCAAGTTTATTACTTTGACTCTCAATTATCAATTTGATAATAAATTTAAAACATGCCCCATTTTTAGTCATCACAAATACTAGAGGTGACATTGTGCACCATATATGCACCTTAGGATATTGATTTTATCACTGTGTCTACCATCATATCTTACATAGATATATATTTCATGCTCACTTCACTTCATACAATTATATCTTTCATATAATTGTACTTAGTATACATATGCTTAGTTTTATAATGAAATTTAGGAACTTTAGTATAAGCAATTGTTTTAACTATCATAGTTGATTATTACTATATTAATCTTCTTTTTAGTGAGTGCTAAATTAACTAAGAATCCTCTAAGTCACAGCTTGCACTACTATTAAATGTTATAAATTCAACTTTCATTATGGATAACACATCATATGATTGTTTTTTACTTTTTCTAAGAAAAAAAAATCCCAAGGTAGATTTTCTCTAATAAAAATCTCCTCAATCTACATATGTATACTTTTGTGTATGCAGGTTGTTTCCCTAATAACATAATGCATAATCAATAATACCTTTTAGATACCTTAATATTTTATTTACTACTTGCTAACCATTCTGATAGCATAATAAATATCTGACCTTGTATAAATTATAACATATATGAGAATTATAACTATACTAAAATAGGGAACTTTTTTTTTTGTTCCCTTTCTTATAATGTTAATGGTCATAAATTATTATTGAGTCTTTGGCCTTTAGTAAATTCCTCTATCTTTTATTAGATTTGGGTTTTATAATTTAGTCCTCAAAACTCAAAGACCTGTAAAATAGGCTTAAGGGTTTTTATGATGTAAAAAAGCGCTAAAATTAGAAACAGTGACTTTATTTCTTCTTTAAAATTTAAATTATTTTATAAATAAAAAATTTACAATATTTATATTATACAATCAAATTAAGATTGATTTAGACTCACGAATGAATTGATTTATTTTATACTGTTAGATGAGTTTCTATCCTTATGATATTAAATGTGTTCTTCACTTAATGGTAATTTTCATTTATGTTACATTGTTACTAGCTATTCCACTGTTTGATTTTAGGTGTGGAATTAATCTTAGTATGTTGGCTTACGCTGGTAAATAAACACTACATATAATGGCCACAATCGAGCAGTGTGCATAGAAAATTAATATTTGGGTGAATAATTGAGACTGGACCTAAACGGTCATCATCGTATTTTGTGTTCAAACCGTGCTAAAATTTGAGTAAATTAGGGCCCAGCTACCCTTAATGGGCCAAAAACTTTGGAAGACTGAAAACATAGGAATTCATAGAGACGGGGGGTAATTAAGAAGTATGCCACTAAACACCTTCATTAGCAAAAATTTGCAAGTGTTTTGCCTTTGCCTGTGACCAAGCTAAAGACAAACGAACGCAGGCAGCGGGCAGCTGCCACACACACGCTCTGTCATAGAAATAGAAATAGGCACAATAAACTGAGTACATTCTCGGGAACGAATGCATGCGAATGTACGTGGCAGAGAAAACCTAGGCATAAAGGACACCGCACCAGTCAGCTTACCATACACCTACCCCACAACCCCCGCCCTCGGTAGGACTTCTTCTTTTCGCATTACTGCCTTCAATTGTACTTTTACCTGAAGCTGAAGACAAACCCACAACGGGAGAATTAACTACCCAACTTTAAAACTCCCCCTTCACTTTTTTTAATTGAGTCTAACAAACACTACCGACTACCCACATGAACCAGCACTCCACATTGGAACTTCCACGAGAAGAGAAGCTATTTATAAAAATTAAAAAATTCCATTCAAACAGCCAGAATTAGTTGATCATGAGAAACGATCCTTCTATGCATTGACTTACCATGTACTGTGCATGTAACTCCCAGATTTTTTTACACCCTTCCTATTTTTACTTAAAAAAGGACCCCTTCCCCAACCCCCCAAAAAAACTTTAAAAGAACAGGAAGATTACATCCAACCAAAACTAAAAGTTAGCCATCTCTTCTAGACATTAAGCAAGTATCTCGAGCCTACGCAGCTAAAACTGCACCGTTTGGCGTATTATCATTCAACCCGAATAGTCAAGGCCCAACTCCATCTTACACGCGTCAGCGCCACACGGCTCTATTCTCCTCTTCTTGACCGGGACCACGTGATTCGCACGTGAGACCGGCTCTAGTCCTAGGGTCAGCTCCAATCCAACCCCAACCATTTCGCTACTGTTAGCAACCTGGTGTTGGGTCCCATGATTCTCTTTCCTTGTCAGCTCCGATTCGGCTCGGAACAGCAAAGTAGCCTCAGCCGTTTCCCCTGACACCATGCTCTCCGTCTCTTTACTCTCACCGTCCACCACTGCCACCTCCGACTGATGGCTCACAGACGACTCGTGGCTCGTCAACTCATCCCTAGTAGCCGAGTCAACCACCGTCCCAAGTCCATTGCCCGGCTTGCTGGGTTTGGGTTTCAAAACCCGCCTCACCCGGCTCCGAGTCTTGACTCTTGCCGGGTCACTGGAGGCGGCGGAATTCTCATCCTTGGAGACATGACGTATGTCATAAGCTTTCAACGGCGGACCCTGGCCATTTGCTGCTGCTTCGGAGTTGATCGGAGTGATAGGGGCGCCTTTGAGCACGGCTTCAACGGCGGCTTGGCAAAGCTGCCAGCTTCCAGACCATAACAACCCCACCGACCCATAAATCGGGTTAACTATTCTCCCACATGCCTCGTAAAGCAAAGACCTGAAGATCGCTGTAGACAACGCAACAAAAGAATTGTATCATTTTCGATTCTTTCACATAAAACTGTAGAGAGACTTCTTTTATTGGTCTTATTCACTAACATGCAGGGATAGAAAAGATGGGAACCAACCAGGCCGGAGGTGTTCGGGGCCAGCGTTGATAAGGTTCATGAGACCAGCACGACCATAGAACTTGGCAAGGAAAACGGTAGCGTTGGCTTGAGACTCGGGGCTCTTGATCCACTGCAAACACGGTCTGATACTGCAATTCTCGCTGCAGCCCTTCCGTAGAACCCGACATCCATTGCAACTCATCCGCATTTCAGCTAGAGATCACAATCTGTTTCCAACTCCTGGAGATATGTATCGGAAGAGAGAAGTTTTGAGGGAGGGTTTGAGAGAAAAAGAGAAGTAAAGAGTAGTAATAAGAGAAAGGGCGTGAGAGAGAGGTTATATATACCGTAGAGAGAGTGAAGGAAAGAAGCCGCTGGGTTTTAGGGGTTGAGTGGGAAGAGCAACTTGTTTTGGGACGTCAAAATGAAGATACTGGTTTCCACATTCAAGGAGGCGTTGGTTTGAGGTTTAATTATACCACTTTTGGGTTAAAATTACAGCTGATTACAAAAACCACAGTAAACAAACTCTCTTAAAATAAAGACAAAGATTGTATGCAAAGCATCCTTAGCCCACTACCACGCCAGTTTTCGGGGCGTGGAAACCACTCCCCAATTCCTGTGACCTTTCTCAGGTTGCCATTGGCGGTGGGTGATACTGTTGCATTGGATTTCAATATTTTAAAGTAAATGGGTTCCCCAATCCCCAATTGGTAACCGACGCACACGCATTTTCTGGTCTTTAACCTGCCCTTCCCCTTGCACCAATATTACGACTCCTTTTTTGTTCTTTTCTCGTGGACTACAAGTTCGAATTTGAGCCTTAATTACTTCTCAATATTTAAGGTATTTATTTATTTTGAAAAAATCGAACATTTTAATCACCATCTTAACTTTGGTTGTCCGAATATTACAAACAAAGAAATGAAATTAGATTTTTAACTTTTGAGCAGTCACTTTCGTATGGCCGGCCTCTTCAATAGGCTTTCTTTTCATATTTGTCCAAAATAATGGATTTATATTCAACCTAAAGAAAGTGGAAATTACTTTTCAACTTGCAAAATTTATATATCACTCCCTTTTATACAATGCCAATCCCTTTCTTTCATGGTATTTTAAAAATATAATTAAAAAGAAATATTAAATTACAATTAAAAATTTTGAGTATGAAATTCGTAAATTAAAATGATTTTCACTAATTAAAACCACAAGCAACATGCCAAATGATGCAATTAAAGCATTGAGATCTTGCTATGTATTCTGCTACTGGTAGGTTATGAATAAAAAAATACAGTAGCTAAATGCTTGGGAATTTGACTTAGTAAAGTCGTTTCAACAATAAAATAAGGCCAAGAAGTTAAAGCCTTATTCTAAAGTTTCCTTATCAAATTTAGGTAAAATCAAGTTCAATGTGTTTAATTTCGTGAGCAACTGATTTAATATAAATTAACTTTATAACTTCTTTTCCTATCAGTTTTTAATAGCAAAACTTATTGTTTTGCTTATTTCTGCATGCAATAAGCATAAACTTACTGTATGCAATATGTTTATACTTCTAATTATTTGTGTACCTACTCAAATTGTTTCTTGTCTT
>JANSVB020000040.1:911746-923796 GCA_025504935.2 Erythroxylum haughtii
CACGGGAGTATGTCTACCGCTTGCAAGTCAGAGTTCAAGTCGGGATCAGTTCACGTCTGCATTAGTGCTATTCTGTTTTTGTATAAGATTTGTATTTCTGCAATTTCTGCAGAATAGTACTGTCATTGTAGAGGGCCCAGATTGATAAATGTTGTATTGAAATGTGATTTCTGAATTTATGTTTTGATTGAAATGTTTTTGTGTAAGATTGGGCCCAAGTTGTTTATTGATTTCTGCATATGTGAGTGTTTTCAACGAAAAAAAAATGTCATACGGAGTATTTGAACGGTTTTGACTACTCTAGCATACCACCATCGTAAGGCACGGGCTCGGATATCACCATCGATATTGGGTTCGGGTCTTGCGGGAGTGGGATGCTACAGGATATGATTTTACTAAATGATTTAAGGTTATTCTATAAATCTATCCTCTAAAACCAAAAGTTTCTTGCATAGATAAATGAAACGTTAAGCTAAATGTGCTCCTTTATGAAAGATCAATTCAGATGCCTATTTATTTGAGTCTAATAGATCCACTTTGAGTTCATCCTCTTTATAGAAAATATTTATTCTTCCGAATGCATAATGTTGGTGGTTGGTAATCATGTTCTAGTGGGAACAAACAATATCCAATTTGGCAGGTTTTCTAGTTTGACTTCTATTTATAGTAATCCAATGATGAGAGGTCTCTCTCAATACAAAGTCCCTTAAAGTTGACAGTTTAATAGGACAATTTATTCCACATACATTCCATGAAATAATGGACATGGTTAAAAGGTTTGGCTTGTGGAGCCTTTCCATTTTCCCCTCTTGGATCTCCTTCTTTCCACTGTGTGGAATTCAACATTTCCTATAGATTCTTTGGGTGTAATATACATTTTAGGAATAACAATCATATCTAATTGGAGAGGATTAGTATGACTCACCATTGATTCTCCTTTAACCTTGTGCATGTCTTTTGAAGTGGTGGTTAGGATGACATGGTCATCATTGGTATCTATTTGAGATATTGTATTTGGTGTTTGCGATACTTCTTGCTCTATATTGCATGCTATACTGCGTTCTTGGATGTATGCATGTGTGTTGTTTGACTATTTTGCACTAACTCATTATTTTGTCTCTCTATATCATCAGGTGGTATAAAGCTACCAATTATTGGCATCACAACATCATTGGATGTCAAGGGAAGGGGATTTTTTTGAAGGATTCCAAATGTGTAATTGCTTTAATTGACCCATAAGCTCTTAGTCGCTCCCTATTTTTAAGATCTTGCCCGTAGCCTTCTAGATTTCGGTTGGGTTAGTGGAAGGTGGTTTCCAATGGTAAGAAATTTTAATTGTGTCTCTCATAGTTTATCTTCCTCTCCTAACCTCATCATTGGAATTTCTTCAGGGAGTTCTTTGGAAGTGTCCATATTGATACAAATCCGGGCATATCCAACATGTTTCTTCTGAATTTTTTGTATGCTCACCCATGCACAATGATTTTTCGATGTAGCTAGCTATTGCTTCAAGCCCTTAGGTTATCCAATGCTCAAATGGGATGTTGTGTAAGTTAATCCAAAGTAGGATGCTTTGGATTTTAAGGTTTTCAAGGTTCAAGTGTGGTTGCCAAGTTTGTGGGAAGATAGGATGACTACTAAAATGCCACGGACCTTCCTCCATAATCTTTTGGATTTCTGAAGTGGAAGTAAATTTGAACATAATCAAGTTCTCTTTAGAGAGAAGAACATTTGTTAAGCCTCTGGTCTGCCATAATTTGCTGGCCCATTGAGAGATTAAAGGAAAAGATGTTCTCTTGCCAAAGAAAAAACCAACCAAGGTTGATTCATAGGCTCGAGCTGCCTCCTTCAAGACTTCAAGGATAAGGCAAATAACCAGTCTACCATCCATGTCTTTTGGTGGTGAGTAGGACAAGGTTAATAAAATTTCTTCACATACTACTTGCTTTCAAAATTTAGGAGGGGCATCCAATGGAGAAGAAATTTCTAGGTTTGAGCAAGAAGGTTCAAGAGGTGGAAATTCAGGTAGCGAAGGGACTGATGTATTGGTCATTGTGAAAGTTGGATAGTCTGTGAAGAAAGGTTTAGCTTTTGATTGTGGGTTGGCATAACCAAGAAGAGCTCAATAGGGAAAGTTTGCAGGGTTGGACAATGAATTTTTTGTGTAAAGTCAACTATGTCCTTGGGTATCTGGTATTGGTTAGTTTTTGATGAAGAGTTCTAGTAGGAGGAAACATAGGTAGAGAATGTGCAAGAACTGTCAAAGGTGCCAAGAATGCAAAGCTAAAGGCTATGATAGCAATGGTGTAGTGGTTTAATGAAGTAGTTTTTAGGTAAGGATGTTCAAAGAAAAGGAGAATAAGAATCATGGCTTCTACATGTAGTGAGAAGTAGGAGACTTTCTCTCATGTTAAGTTATGTTATTTTTTAACTTGATAACTCTAAAGACAATCTTCTTAGAGTAAACATGTTTTAGGAATGAAATTGCAGTAAAACTATGATTATGAAAATCATGACCTTTACAATCAAAATATAATCTACAAGTTATTCTTAGTAGAGATTCCATATAAGCAGAACTACAACTAAAAGTATGTATATATATACATATATTAAAGTGTATAATTTTTTTGATAAATATGTAAATTTTTAAAGAAGAGATTAAATTAAATTCAGTAAATTGATCCACGATAATAATTTATTTTGAGATATTAGTTGTATTTGTGGGAATGCTCACAAATGTTCATACAACTGTTGTATAAGATCTTTAAAATTGACAATATCAAAGTGTTTTTTTTAATGCAGCTAGGTGGGCCTACCCTAACCCAACTCACCTTATATATTCTTTTAAAAGTAAAAAAGACGTTATTTTTCAAGTTACGGTTGAGCCAAGGGCTGCACCTGGCTAGCCCACATTCAACCCGACATCGGTCTTCTTGAGTACTTAATTTGATCTTAAATGCCTATATTCTGTTTAATGGCTGATTTAAAATATGAATATAAGGTTTTTCTATTATCAGATTAAATAGGCTAAGAATTCAATACTAACTTTTAGTCATATAGATTAAAAAAAAAAGGTTTTAGACTTACAAGTCAACTTAAACCCATGAGTGTTCGATATTTACTTATTTTTACAAGGTAACTGGTGATGTTTGATTGAGTTCATTAGTGCATTTTGTAAATAACATATTTTTTATTAGAAGACATACTTTTTTGCATTATTATTTGGTCGTCATCTAATTCAATTGAACTATGTAATAAATTATATTTAATGATTCATTTGATAGATTTATAGAATTGTAAATTCAAAATAAAACACAAAGAAAAACAAAAATATCCTTACATTACGATTCTTTTCATTAATTACAGCTCCAACTAAGATTGATTTAAAACCCTAAACTTAATAGAATGTGCATGATATAATATCCACTATTTAAAAACTAGATAGAAAATTAAACTGATAACGTGACGCTCCAATAATTTTTATACCCCAGTTATCCAATTTGTTCCCCAATTATATCATTAATTTACTAAAATTCTCATTCATTTTAAAAATAATGATTGTCAAGCATAAAAATTTATTTGTACAAGCATAACTTTACAAACTTTTACATTTACAAGTATATAAAATAAAACAATTTTACTCAATTTAATCTGCTGGCTTTACTTAAACTTCACTTTGTCAATCATGTGTGTTAGGATTATCGACAATCTTTCTATCTCCTAAAAAAATAGCGACAAGGAATAAGCTGCTTACTCAATAAGATAACTAACTGCGTACCCTTAAAATCAAATAATTCAATATATATAGAAATTAGTCAAGTGATTTATAAATATAATATTAAAATATACAACAAGACTCAGCCTATCCGAGCACTCAACAACCATCCAAAATTTTATCACAAGTAATTGTTAATACTAATATTATTTTATTAATTCCATTTATATTTTATCCCATTATTAACTGAATTGTCTAGGCCCTGTTTATCATAATAGGCTTACATTTAGTGATCTGTCAGCTCATCTTTACTCATTGTAATCACTAACTAAGTGAAAACGTAATTAGACATATACATATCGACACTAGGTATCTCAATTTCTCAATCTAATTTGGTATCCCCATACCATTTCAGTACCTAGCCATCAACATAAGATATTCCAAAATTTAAGATATCTTGGTACCACTGTAGAACCTAGTCATAGACATAAGAAATCTTCGGCATTCAGGATACCCAAATACCTACTCCATAGATAAGTATTTAGCCATCACTCGCTCATATTTAAATAACTTATCAATCTATGACTATCAAATGTAACCTATCTTAGACAAGCCACATATTCGCAATTTATGCAATTTATTCACAACCTATTTTAAATCAGTCTCCATTTAATTAATGATTAAATCAATCCAATATACTTTTTAATCCACCTTTTAGACCCAGACAGTATAAAATTCTGTTAAACTTATTTAAGAAAAAATTTCAACTTAATTTCACTTAATAATCCAAAATTATTCTCTTTTTCACTTTATTCTTAATTATTTAAAATATCCTTACTTAACCTAATCACCATAACTACTAAAATAACTTAAACTATTAAAAGTCCTATTTACCCTCATTTATTTTTATTATTACAAAATACCTTTGTAGGAATTAAATTTCAATTTTACCCTTAAATTTTACATATCCTATTTTGTCACTTAATATAATTTAAAATTTCCTAAATTGTCTTCTTCTCCCTCTCCTCTTCTCCTACCTTCTCTTTTTCTCATTTTTAGCCATCTTTTTTCCATTTTTATTTTTTGTGACTTCAAATTATTTGCCCAAACAATCGCAATATTTTGCCCAACTATAAAATAGTGTAGGATGACCAAAACTTACAAATAAAAGGCATAGAATTGTTGCATAAAAAAATTTACCTATGTGAAGTTCTAAGCCTGTCTAAGAGATTTTTGAGATGTTAACTTCCACAATTTACTTACACTGTACTATAAAACAATCAAAATGAGAAATACATGGAAAAAAACTTCACAGGAGAAGGATGATGTATTTAAACACTTACTAGCTAGAAAACAAATGGAGAGGAAAAAGAAGACATCTTTTTAGTTGAGTGTTTAATTGCCCATCTGCTATCTTCTTATATATACAACTCTATTAATTTGTTGTATTGGTTGCGTTTGTTTCTCAAGGTTGAACTCTTTTTGGTCTTTTTGTGGTTTTTACAAATAAAATAAGATGTTTAAGGTTTAAAAATTCAATTAATATTAAGCCATCATAAAATCATTGAACAAAATTGAAAAATTTTAAAATATAATTAACGAAAGAGTTTTTTTTAATCCACAAAAGAAATTGAAATTTAATTTCAATTTCAATTAAAAAAAGAAACTGTTAAATAAAAATTGATTAATTTTATAAAAATCAATTAGTTTACAAAAATAACCTATTAATTAATCAAACAATCGATTTTTAATAATAAGAATTATTAAATAAATTAAATCGAAAAGTTAAAAACTAAACTAAAAAATTAGTCATTTAAATATATTTTTTGTGATTTACTTTTTAATCATTGATAGTATCAATATCTATTATACAAATGTTTCGGTTAATAAAAACCTTCGTTCTGAAAATGAGAAAGTTCTCAGTTTGATAAAGATTTCGCATGATCCAATCTATAAAAGAGATTACAATGCATAACTCAGTAACAATTGTTTAGACGCAAATTGCCATCATTTTCAACCCCTGAAATTTGTATTGCTAATGTATCTTTCGAAGCTTGACAAAAGTTGGTTGGCTTGTTGCCATCGTTCGTCCTTTCAGAACCCCACATGATAGTCCTACAATGTTGTTTTCATTTTTTTACTGATTACACCTAAACCTTTAATGAAATTGAATGGGCCAACAGCGTATAAATAGTATCTTTCTTTCACTTTTCCTGGATGAATTAGTCTGAAAATCTTATCTCCAAAAATTATAATTTGTTGTTAAAAGTAAAGTGATGACAGAATAATTCTTATACCTAATTGTCATTATAATTTATAATTCTTGACGTTAAAGATTTCTCACAAGGGAATCGTGGATACTATTAAATATGAATTTTGGTCGTTAAAAAATTCAAAGGAGGATAATATTTCCTACATAGAACCAAACAGGAATATGTGACGTCAATTGAATAAACATTAGCTAATCATATCTTCTACTCCTACTTATTTTAATTCAATTACCGAGATTACTCCTTTTAATTCTTCAATTCTTTAGTCATATTTTACAACTCGATCATATTTCACTGTTATTTAAATTTACTTTTTTTTTAAAATATATATCATAAACTTTTCACATTACCTCTAATAAACTGAATGGCTGGCTCTACTCTTAGCCAACACCCTGGCCGATGTGTGAGGCCATCATCTTCAGCTTAACGCTAAGTTCCTCCAAACGATTTCCAGTTCCTCTAATATCTTGTATGAATCTTCTGAAGTTGGTAGACAGACCTCACAATTTTACATCTGCGGAAGAAGACCTCGTACCATAGTTTGCAATCTTCCTTGTTGCCATATCCTTTTCTTCACTTGGAGTGTGCACGGTCGAATTCCATTGTCTCATGTCCCCGTCAAACGTGATCAACTGGAGTACTAACAGTGTCCTGTCTAACTTCTACTTTTCCGAATATTGAGATAATTTAAAAACATTTACATAACACCTTATATACTCTGTTTCACTATATTTTAGATTCTATTATATTACATTACATTGTACGTCCCTAAACATGGGTCTTTACTCCAGTTTCTTCTTGTTAAAATTTGAGGAGAGAAATAAAATTAACTAATTTACTAATCTGATTGAAATGAACTCCTACTATTGCTTTCCTATGATTATTCTGAATCTGTGCTGAGAAACATGTATAGTCGTCTATCAAATGACTTGAGCCATCAATTCAATTTTATGTTCCCTCCTTCCATTGTGGGGAAATGTTGGGAATCATTGCAGTCGTGCGTTTGGAACAGTCGGAAAGAAACAAAAGTGACATAAAAAGTCGTCTTCCTATTCTAAAATTCGTTAAAGTAAACAACCAGGTTGGCTTGAGTTAGGGATGAAAGGTGACGAAGATTCGTGCAATACCCTCCAAATTGCATGCAAAGTGTGAAAGCAGCGCGTGGCAACCTCTATTTTTTCGCATTACGTTTCAGGTAAAATGTCAGAGAAACATCGCCGTCGTTATTTTTGTCGTTGAACTTATTTTGAGCAAATAAATCCATGCAAGTATTTTTCATTTTTCCTTAATGAGATGTTAGACCGCTAGTCCTTCTGGAAAGGCACAATTTAGTTTAATTGGCTTTCTTCGTTATATTCGATTAAACCTAATATCATGCAATTTCAAATTAATATCAAAGTCAAATGAAATAATCTCAAAACTTACCAAATTAATAAAATTGCTTAAGTTGTGAATTTAATGCCTACGTTAAAAGAATTCTTGACAAATATTAAAAATTGAATTGTTCATACTTTTATTCAAGTCGCAAAACATAAAACCAATATGTTACCTGTCCCTCATTGTTTCCTCTTTCAATATGTTCTCGCGAAATTCATAAGAAATCTAATAATATATATTAAGATTTTGTATCATCCCCATCGAGGTCATTTCTGATAGATTTCTTTTTGTATCCTTTTTCTCATTTGACTCTCAATTTGTATTTGTGCTGTTTTGTTCACTTAAAGCAGGAGATGAGACGGAAGGGATCCATTAATTTATAAGAAGAAGATAAATGAAATTTCCACGCAAGACTTAGTCGAAAAGTCGCATGGAATGTGAAGCCATCCTTGTCATCAGCTCCAGGTTTTTAGGGAACGGCCAATACTGCCTCCCAAAACCTGTGGGCTACAATGCTACATATGATCTAATATGTATAAACGCTTGACTATCCGGGAAAAGACTTGGATTCTCAGCCACCATCTAATGAGAAGATGCTTGCCCTATAAACTAATGCTTTATTGTCCATCATTAGCCAGCGGAACACTAGAATAATTAATGAACAAGTAGTATTGAAAAGTCAAGTAGATTTTACTAACTTATTGTCCTTATTTCCTGTGTCCCCAACAATTGTGGTTGGACACGCTAGAAACAAGATGTGACCTCTTCCTTATCTTTGAAACTTACTCGTCTTTCTAGAATCATATTATGAAGTTCAGAATCTCCAATCTCCTCATTTTCCACTGTTGCAGGCCACAAATCTACTGTCATGATAGATGGGACGCCTCCTTGTTCTTCATAATTAATGATCAATTTGGACTCCTGAGTTTAAGAAATAGCACATCAGGATGCGTAATAATATACCCGAAAACAGGACTACTTTGAAATTAGGATCATAGAATTGAAAGAAATATAGAATTGCAAATTTCAATTCTAATGCCAGTTGAATCACAATTCTAATTCTACTTTATCCTCGTAAAAAATGCATTAAAATTTGAGTTGCAAGGATTATAATCCAATACTCCCATAAGTTTATAGGAAAAATATGAACAAATTTTGTAAGAAAATCAACTAACAAATAAGAATTTACTATAGAATTAACATTAATTTTTGTCAAAAAAAAAAATATTTCATAGCTCTATGCGTTGGATGATTTTTAACCTTTATATATGTTTCTATTCTTTGATTGATTTATATAAATGAATTAATATAACAATGATTAAGTCAGCTATCTTATGAAATTATTTACCATCTGATACGATAGCACAATGGAGGAAAAACCCTTCTTCCCTTTTCTCATTAGCATAACGTTAATATATACAATTTCTCTTTTGGCAACAAATCAATTTAAAAGGAAAACAATATCTTATGGTTACAAAGAATATTATCTACAAGTATTCCTAATATACAATAACTCCCAATACCATCTCATTTCTTATATAGTGTTTGTCTCTTGAGAGCTGACAAGTAATGAAGTTAGTTATATATATATATATAAAACACATTTCTTTTCTTTCTTTCGTTCTTTCTTGTTTAGAATATAAATAGACAAACATTACAAGCTCACCATCATTTTTTGACCATAGGAAACGAATTAATATAGATATCAAACTTTGGCATGGCAGGTGATATAATCAGGATCACATCAATAATCTATCTATCATGTCATTTGGAAAAACAGTACCAATAATAAGGTTGAATTATATTAAAGAACACTTTACATAAAATTTCAAGTGTGCTTCATTTTTTAATACATAAAACTATAATCTTGATTTATGAAGATAACGTGCCACCAAATTTCATTTAAAATGTCCATAATTACTTATCCTAACATCATCTGTTAAATATTACAAAATTTAATTCCTAAAATCATAATTGACAAAACATAGTCCTTCACGTGTCAAGCAAAATGACACTAAGAATTTTTTTAAAAGTACAACTTTATGATTTTAAATAACTAATTATCTACTAATAATATTATATTCCATGTATCAAATTATTCAAATTAAATATAATTTAGATGGAACTTGATAGTAGAAAATAATAATTTTTCTGGCATAATAATAATAATAATAATAATAATAATAATAATAATAATAATAAAAGCTCCAAACTTTACTTAATTTTGTAATATTAATCCAAACTTGAAAAAGTACCAGTAAAATGATCAAACATTCAATTTTTAGCAAAAATAGCCTAATATAAGCTTTTCATTAATTTAAATGATGTGAAGAGCTACGTTATATTAGTATTTTTACTACGTGACAATCATATATTGTATTTATTTTACGTATAAGTTTTACTATTTAATAAATAAAAAATATGAAACACGCTAAAATAATTATCAAGTAAAACATATGAAGATTATTTAATTATTTTATGGTTAATTACAAAAAAATCTCAAACTTTACTCAATTTTGTAATTATAGTTAAAACTTAAAAAAGTGACAATTAAATTTTTTCAATTTTAGCTTAATGTTAATAACATTGCTAATGTTGCTAGCCATATAAGACAGAAATCCTAAACCCTAAACACTTATACACGTCATACATAATTAAACTAACTAATTAAGTTTCATTAAATTGTTTAACTAAATTATGTCATTATGGAATAAAAAACACTCGTTACTCCTTCGATCCCATGCATCGTAATGCGTTAACTTATGTAAGACTCTAATTTGCTCTACATCTCTTTGAGTCGTGAATGGTAGATCCATTGCTCCACCACAAGACTTGACCAATCAAACAATTAGCCATTGACTACAAACTCGAAGCAGGTGACCATCGTTCAGAGACTAACTCCATCAAGCTCACTTACGATCATTGCAGGAACGCGTATTGACGCAGCATTAGTTGCTTCCTTTATAGCACCATCAACGCTCTGATTCAGTGCTCAAAGGGAAACACCAGTGGCCTTAACTTCAACATCTATATCTCTCATCTCTTGAAGGAGACAAATCCCAGGATAAGATCGACTTTGAGTTCCTTGGTAGAGATAAAAACCTCTGTTGTGATTCACCTTATTTTTGTCTCTATAAGGAAGTTCGTGTTCATATTGGAACTTCATTTGAGTATTCCTGCAATTCCTAATTTGTTGGAAACCTTGTAATGTATGTTTCTGATATGGTTTTTCTTTGTTCCAACTATTTGTATGATCAATCTAGGACGTTATGACATTTTTCTAGAAGAGCATTTAAGTTCCTATTTCTTCTTTTTGTGAATAAATTGAATCTATTTTAGGATTTGATCTTGGGATTGTAACTTTGTTATTCTTATTGATCGAAAGCTTGGTGTCTTTTGTGCATAAAGAAGAAACTTTGAGGACACCATTCATAGTGATGTTGGCCATGACATGATTTGTAGTAAGTATGACTCAAAGGGATGGAGAGCAAATCAAAGAGATGGAGTTTATTTTAGAGTTCTCGATTCCAAAACAACGTAGTTTAGCTTAATAACTTAATGAAACTTAATTAGGTAGTTTCGTTAAGTTTGACGTGTAAAAGTTTTTAAGATTCCTGTCTTAAATGTCAAGTCACATCAGCAATGTTAACAGTGATACTAACATAGGGATAGAATTAAAAAAAAAATAAAAATTTGAGTATTTAATTGCTACTTTTTTATGTTCGAATTATAATTACAAAATTGAGTAAAATTTGAGATAATTAACCCGTTAATTTAGGGTTTTGATATTTTAAATTTATAAAAAAATTCATATGCGGTAGCTATGTGAGAAAAATATTAATTAGATGTGGCTTGCCACGTCATCCATATTAACCACGAACTTAATGTTGGACTATTTTTGCTAAAAATTGAAAGTTAGAGTATTTTAGCACCACTTTTTAAAGTTTAGACTAGTATTGCAAAATTGAATAAAGTTTTATTTGTGTACATTTAACTCTAATAAATATCACAAAAGTGGTAGACAAATTCATCCATTTCTCAACTTGTAGTGTATGTGGAGAATTGAGCTTTACTGGTAATTATTTTACATGGGCAGGAATTAGGTGTGCGGAAGATAAATAGTACCATAAAATTTTAACAAGTCTCCTTAAAAATCTTATTTAATTATTTTTTATAGTCAAATGTATATCCATATCTTGACTAGGAATTTATTTTTTTTAGTAATTGAATACCATTTATTTTGGCATTTTGATGATTGGTTGCTGGTCATGTCCCATGGTTCATCCCTTTTAAATTACTTGTAGGTCGGCATACCTAAGGTGTAGGAGAGGTCTCTTTAAAGAAAAAAAATCTACAAGCTTATATGTCTTAAGCCTAAGAAAATCTTTTCAGTTCCTTGAAGAAAAAACATGTCTACATATCTCAGTGATATGTGCTTAATTACTGATATAATTAATCGATGACACTTAGTGATTAATGCTTCAAAATGCTTAAGACATTTATTTTAGTTCATATTTAGTTTTAGGTGCAATTCTGAAGCATAATAGCTAAAGTGAGTTGAAAGCACACTCATTGGGTAATCATCTTAAGATTCACACTCAATTGTCTTTATGGAGCAAGAAAGAGAAGGATTAAAATGAAGAGGAGACAAGAAAATGTAAAAATATGAAGTGCATATGGTGTAGTGC
>JANSVB020000040.1:977693-989650 GCA_025504935.2 Erythroxylum haughtii
GTTTGCAGCCACAACCTAATCGAACACGTCCAAATTCAATCCAACGGTGAGTGTGTAGAATCCGATGCAGTGCGTGACGGAAGTTCAAACGCCGCCCCTTTTCGACCATTCTAATCAAAATAAAACATGACAATAATCAAAGATATTAACAAATTATAGTCAAATAAAAGCAAACACCCGTCCGAAGCAACAGAACTCAGATCCACCTCCAGAAATAATTAACAAAGTCAGATTTTATTTTATTTAAGTAACAAATGACCGGAAAATTCTGCTCTCTCCGCCATTGCTTACGCAGTCAAAGTTACTATCTCTCTCTGCCTAGTTTAACATATCATTATTTCAAGTTTCTAGGGGGAAAAAAAATATCAGTTCCTTAACTATTATAATACTGATTTTTTTTCTTTTTGGGCTGCTGCTGCTGGGTAGCTGTTGTTTGGTTGCAGGGAAAAAGTAGGAAAAGGAGGGAAAAGAGCGTAATGGCGAGCAAGGAAAAGTTTGCAGGCATCGACCGTGAGTTGCGAAAGATTATCAATGCCAACATGGATGGGGTCTCTGCTAGAAGACGCGCTCGGGACGCATTTAAAGATGTGCAACTTGGGATTGATCATATCCTCTTTAAGGTCTATGTTTTTCATTTTAATGCTATGGTTGATTATGAAAGGTCAGATCAAGGATGTCTGATTGTAATTTGGCTGTTGTCCGTCTCTCTCGTGATTTTTGCAGACCCCATGTGAAGGGCTGAAAATGAAGGAGGTAAAAGCTTTGACTTTTGTGTTCTTCGTTGTAACAACTAAGTGGGTGTCGGTGTCGGTGGCCGTTGTGAATTAATGAGCACGAAGTGACAGGCCCCAGAGATCTATTGCAACTTTAAATTCACATGGACTCTCCTAACTAAACTTAGTACTGATAATGTGTTTTTGGTTGACGCATCACAATTCACAAGACCAAAAAATTTGGTTTACTGGATGAGGATTATTAAGTCTTTTATTGGGAATAGAGAATGAATAGTACACGTCCATGTGGACGTAGCTGTAAACTGTAATGGCAAGGAGCAGGAATTCCGGACCAATTGTTGTAAAAACTTCGACTTGTGGGTCTGGGTGGTATTTAATTCGCTGTGGTTCTTGTGCTGTGCCATGGTTCCTAAAATTTGCATTTTCCAATGATCCCCCTTTCCTCGCTCTCTCTCTCCCTATCCCTCTCTCTTCCTTTACAGGGGGGCATTGTATGCACGAGGAAACGAATCACTCTTCGTTTTACTGGGTGCGCAATTTGTTACAATGAAACATAGCCATTTGCAGTATTGCATGCTTCTACCTCTACAAATTTCTAGATTAATCTATTTTTTGGTTCTTTGATCATATGGAACTTCAATGAGATTTTGGCTTCTCATGAATTTAAGTGGTGGCTGCATCATCTTTGAGCTTGTGTGTTTGATTCGACTTGCTGGAGTAGAACAAAAGGATTCGGTGTTATTCATTGTATTAGTACTTGATGTTTAATCCACAATATTTACTTTTAGCTTTGCAAAGTTGAGGAGTCTACTTTTCAGACACAGAGTATGATGTGACAATTTTGCCTTTCAGTCTTATGAAGTGAATTCTAGAGGATTGGAAGTTTTCACAAAAAGTTGGCTTCCGAAACTCTCTCCCCCGAAAGCCGTGGTGTGTTTTTGTCACGGTTATGGAGACACTTGCACTTTTTTCTTTGAAGGCATGTGGCTATTATCAAGCAGTAGTGTTCAATACGTAGCTCTATATCATGACGCCCAGAAGAATTACCTATGGCCATTATATGCAGGAGTGGCAAGGAAGTTGGCAACGTCGGGATATGGAGTTTTTGCAATGGACTACCCAGGATTTGGTCTTTCAGAAGGTCTTCATTGCTTTATCCCCAGTTTTGAAAAGCTTGTTGATGATGTTATCGAGCAGTTCTCGAAATTCAAAGGTTCGGTTGGTTGTTTTTTATCTTCAAAACTGCCCATAGTCGTATATGTTTCTATCGAGGCTGATTAAGTCTGTTTAATAACTTTGATTCAACGATTGAGCTTGTTTCTGTCTGCATTCAAACGTGTATTGGATGAAATTTAACCTCTAGCTCTCGAGGAATAAGATTTTGAAATGTTGGTTCCAGGGATGTACAATTGCATGATGATAGCTAACGGGTAGCCAACATTAGGATGAAATTCGATGTTTTATTTAACTTGTTTTGTGCCACAAGAAGTTTCATAGAATGGTAAGGAAACGGGATGATGAAGTAACCCTTGGTATTGGGCTCAACTAAATAGTTTCTAGGTATTTTTTATCAATATGTTGCACGTAGCACGAGATTGGGTGACTTGAACCATTTTATTATGCAGCCACTCATGAGATATCTTTGATGAGAGTATAAGAACAGGCAATAGCTTGTGATTCCCGCGGTGGGAACTCACTCACAATATTCAGCCCACTAAAACATCAAGTGATGACGAAAGTGCTCAAAAAGAGAAAGTGATCCTGCACACCCCCTTCATCCGATCATAATTTGAAGATCTGTGTGTTGCCAATGTGATAGATTATCTATGCTTATTTTTGTTTTGGTTGAATATCATCCCAGGAATATGGTGCAAAGTCATATAATGAGTTCCTCTTTCATTTGAATGACAGGGAACCCTGAGTTTTGTTCTCTTCCAAGCTTCCTGTTTGGAGAGTCAATGGGTGGAGCTGTAGCTTTGAAGGTGCACTTAAAGCAGCCCAAAGCATGGAATGGTGCCATTCTTGTTGCACCGATGTGCAAAGTTTGTTTCTGGACTTTTTGCTGTTGCATCGTTCCTTTCTATCAACACTTCTTTCAATTTTAACTAAAATCATATTTTATAGATTGCAGATGACATGGTTCCACCCTGGGCTGTGAAACAATTCTTGATCGGTATAGCTAATTTTCTTCCAAAGCACAAGTTAGTCCCACAGAAGGATTTGGCTGAGGCAGCATTTAGGGATTTGAAGAATAGAGAATTGGTTTGTCTATTTATAACTGAATTACTATTTAAGCAATGATTTGTGCATGTTCTGCATTGTCAGTATTAGTTGATATTTTACATGTTAGATGCTTTAAGCCAGATTACTAGTCGACATAGAGCTGTATCAAAGAGAAGATGTATCATGGAGAGATAAGATGTTTGATTGTTGTATTACTTAAAAGAGATTTTGGCTACCTCTCTTTAACACTGGTATTTAGTCAACAAGCATCATCATCTAGCTTATGGTCAAAAATCCCATTCATTTCATAAATGTCTAATGGATAAAAACACACTTAAGCAAACATGTATTTTTAGATTAGATTTTAAACAAGATGCGGCGCATCAAATACTTTGTTGCTGACATTTTTTATGCTTCAACGTTTGTGACTTGAATTTGAGCAATTTTCTGGATGCCAGACTGACCCCATAATTAAGATGAAAGATGTTGGTTTTGTTCATTCATCAACTTTGTTTTTCATTTCTTTCAAATTCCGAACTTTTATGTTGACCTTATTTTTGCTCTTTTCCGTGAGGCCAAAATGCAGGTAGCTTATAATGTTATTGCTTACAAGGATAAACCACGGTTGAAGACCGCCCTAGAAATGCTCAAAGTCACACAAGAGATAGAATCTCGATTGCAAGAAGTAATCTAGTTTCTGCGCTATTTTCTTATCTTGTTATAGCTGTGGATACTGACCATTTGGTCCTCTTTTGATTCAGATTTGTTGTTACCCTTTTAGCTTCTTTTTATTTTCTCTAGTGATCTGCCATTGGTTGTGATCGCGAAAAGCCAGGAAATACCTGAACAGATTTCCAGTTGAGAGAACAAGGCTTAACCTTGGAATTGCTTAGTTATCTCAGCGGTGGGGGTTGAGAAAATTGGCCCAAATGGGTCCCAGTTAAGGGTGAAAAAAGGAAGTTGCTAGAATATTGATAGGTTTAGTTGCAATAATCTTGATAGAATTGAGTTGAATTTGTTGGAGGAACCTGTAGTTATAGATGAAGGTTCTGCTGGAAGTCAGGCTTGTGGCATAGATGTCTAATATCATTGAGGCCAAACTTTGAGGAAAAAAAAAAGTAAAAACAGTAGAGAAAGATTCTTAACTGTGCTGAAGAAGCCATATTAGTTTAACTATGAACAGGACTTGTCTTTTGACATTTCAGAAGCACTTCATCATACTCTGGCCGGTACGGTAATAATTTATTTACTAAAGGCATAATTCTATAGTTTTCTGATTCATGTAACAATTGCATTTCCTTGTTCCAAGTTTATTAACAAGATACAATATCTGAAGTTCGATTGGATGGTCATCTTCTAACATCTCAGAGATCTGTGTAGCTTATTCATACACAAAAGCTTCAGTTGATTTGAGGAATTATATTGTGTTAAGAGGCTTGATGGCTACTTATCACAAATTTGTGTGCAGATCTCTTTGCCGCTTTTGATTCTTCATGGAGAGGCTGATATTGTAACGGATCCTTCTGTCAGCAAGGCTTTGTATGAGAAAGCAAGCAGTTCAGACAAGACATTTAAACTTTATAAGGATTCTTATCATGCTCTACTCGAGGGTGAGCCAGAGGCAGTGATAACTCAAGTTTTAAATGATATCATTTCTTGGCTCGATGAGCACATCAGAAAAAGTGGTGAGAGCTGACTAAATGCTCCTCAAACCATGGGAACATGAAGAAAAGAAAACGTTGGAATACATTAGAGGGATGAAAAATGAAGCAGAGATTTAAACATTGTTGATTGAAACAATAAGGCTTGCATTGCATATAAGGAGCTACAACTAACTTATTGTTTTCTAGTTGTTTACTTTAAGCACTTAGAGTCCATTAGAATTATATGACAAGGTAGATCGAAAACCGAATACAGCAGTTTCGGAAATGAGGAGAAAAGAAAAGAAAATCAGAATAGTTTTGGTGAAGTGCATAAACGAGGAGTGAAATATGGTCTGATTGAATTAAAGTTTTATAGACATATTGAGGACTCATTCACCCAATTTCTGAACAGTTGAATCATTTTAGTGAGTTCTTGATAACTATTTTTCGTTCAGTTTTTGATAGGCCTATGTATTAGCGAGTTTTTCTTCTTTTCTTCTAAGTTTGGTTTCCAAAGATACGGGTGATGCCAATAATTATATTTGTGGAAATATGTTATTCTTAGTGTGTAATGATATATATTTGCTCCTAGTTTGTAACTAGAGAAGATTCGGTGTTATGTTTTAATCAGTTATTAGTGGAGCTTGGTGAACTAAAAGGATTTATGTTTTGATGATAATAATAAATCAAGTAATATTAATGAGTTTATTATTTTAATAAAAAGCAATATAAGAAGAAGCCATAGCCATAAACTTAAAAAGATAGTTTATGAAGTTGATAAAGTAAAGTTAAAACGTTACAATCGTCAAAGAGAAGACCAAGTCAAGATTAAAAAAAGATCAAGACCCATCGTTTCATTGTACGAATCTTCTCATGAATTAATAAGCATCAAAGCTTTTGGTTTTAAAAGAAAAGTATCTTGATCTTTCAAACATTTTTTGGAGACATTTTGGAAGTTGAATCATTACATTCAACACATCAAAAATCCTATTTTTTGGGAGATTAATTAACCAATATTAGGTTATTAGTTAAGCAATATAAGTTAAACATGTAACTGGTAAGTTTGTTAACACATTCGTCAACCAATACAGTGATATCATGGCCAATACCTCCAAAAAGACACGCTAGTTGACCAACATGGTTAAGTGGTCAACCAATGTGCAACAACTAGCAGATTTTTTTGCATTAAATGTACATTGGTAAACCAATATGAGAGTAGTCAATAAATACAGGTTAAACTTGTAACAATTTCGTTTATTGGCACATTTGTTGACTAATGTCCCTCTAATGGACACATTGATCGATCAATATATCTTAGTGGTCAACCAATATCTTAACGACTACTGAATTTATATATTTAATGCATATTGATTGACCAATATGTTACACTAATCAACCAATGATGTACAACTAATCATTATAACCACTAGTTTTTGAATCCAATTATTAGTAGACATCTCAAAATCCCATGAATTCATGTTTTCTCATTAATAATTATATCCAAAGTATTTGTATATCTTTTTAAATTGATTTTCAATTGTTTGAGCATTCAATGCCTCATTTTGAGTCATTGCGCTTTTTTGATCTTATCAAAGTAATAAAGTAAGTTATTTTGAGTTGTAGACTTGCATTAGTATTTTTGTTTATTATATATAGGAGTGTTTACATTGGTATTAAAATTCCTCTTTCCCTCGGAGGAAGATTGTAAAATGGATCCTTTTGCCAAGTAAAGATTATAAGTTATTCTTTGCCTTAAAAGAAGAGTTATAGTGGAAATTTAATAAGAGTCTTAGGAGCAGATGTAGGTAAAGGTTGTTTGTCAGATAACTATAAATCAATTTATCTCTCTTTCCTTACTCTTTTTATTTCATTGCTTAGGTGCCTTATTGAAATTCATTATTTCATTTCATATTTTTATTCTTTATAAATTGTGATCATTAACACATGAAGTAACTTTTTGTTTAAAATTTATCAACATCCAATTTGCTCCCTTCTTAGATACTATTAGGAACTAACAAGTGGTATTAGAGTGACTCTATTGGGCTAGCATTTCAAAAAAAAAAATCTATAATAAAGATCATAATGACATAATTAGCCATATTTTTACCAAACGAAGAGGGACAAAATATTAATATAATACCTTCTTTGATGGTAATGATAACCTCTGTAGGAAAACTAAGATGAAATATTATTTTAATGGCCAAAAGTGTAAATATATGGAAACTAGTCTCAAATGGCTCCTTTAGACTTGCAAAAATTACAAATAACAAAAAGGTCACCAAACTAAAGGAAGAATGGGAACCTCAAGAAAAGAGATTAATTTTTCTTAAATAATAGGGTGCAAATTTTATTTTGTGCATTAAGAAGAAATAAATTTAATAGGTTCTCTATGTGTGAAATGAATTATGACATTTGACATAGAATAGAAACTACATATGAGGATACAAATTAAGTTAAAGAGAGTAAACAGAGCATTTTAACCCATTAATATGAACCTTTTCAAATAAAGCATAATAAAAGCATTTCTAGCATGTACACAAGGATCATTGATATTATTAATACTCTCAAAGGTCTTGGAAAGACCTATACTAATTTTGAAATTGAAAGAAAGTTGTTTAGGTCATTTATGAGGATATCAGAAGCTAAAAGAATGACTATACAAGAAGTCAAGTATTTAACAACACTAACATTGTAAGGATTCATTGGATCTTTTCTCACATATGAAATGAGACTTCAAAAGATGTAAGAAGAAACCATACTTTCGAAGAAAAATGACTTAGCATTCAAAATGTCAACAGAAAAATCAAGTTAAGAAGGGACATTTAGTGAAAGTAATGATCTTACCTTTAACACTAACAAATTTAAGAAGTTTTTAAAAAGAGATAATTTATCTAAAATAAAAGACTTCAAAGAAGGTAAAGGTGATTCAAAATGTAAATCCTCTAACATTATTTGTTCTAAATGTAGAAAACTAGGTCACATAGAGTTAGAATGTCCTTTAGTCAAAGATAGTGACAAGTATGAAAGAAACAATTAGAAGGAGAAAAAGGAACAAAATAAGAAGAAAACGCTTAAAGCCTTAACTTGGAATGACACGAGTGAATAAAAAAAATAAGCATTCGAAAGGAGAGATATCTTGTATGTGCATTAAGGCTAAAGAAGATAACGAGGTAACATCCAACTCTAATTTATGTGAATAGTTATTGCCTTAGCCTTATTTCCCCTTCCGTTCTCTTAATTAATAATTTATATAATTTAAATTTTCTCTTAGAAGCAAACTTATTTGAAGAATAAGGACAAATTCCCAGTTTCGTCGAGTTTGAATCCATTTTCTATTGTTTCTCTTTTCAAATTTATTCTAATTCGAAGTGATTTGAAATATGATGAACTAATCAAAAGTTTAAAAAATATAAGTAAGAAAAGGAAGAGATTATTTTTCAAATTCAAGGAAGTTCAAAAATAGTTGGATGCATACATGAATTAGAACTAAAAAAATAAAAGGTGAATTGTATAATATTAAGGCATAAAAAAAATGATCACTAATGATAGTCATATATTAAATGCATTACAAAATGAAAATGAGACATTGAAGAGATTATTATTCTTAAGGATTCATTATCCAAATTGATTAAAGAGGGTAAAAAAATTGAAAAACAAGCTAAGAGTTCAAAAGGATCTAATAATAGGCATGAGATTGGTTATACTTATAGGAGTGCATCCAATACTAACATTACATTTGTTAAGAAAACATAGTTACATAGTGAAGAAATATTGCCTAAGGTAACAAATGAGTATAGAGCATAACATTTAAGTATACGCATAAATCATATATACATGCATTATAAACTAGGGTTCATCATAAAATTAAGTCTTATGCTTTCATATATGACTTACAGTCCAACCCTATAACTCAACAATCTCAAAGGAAGAATAGATATAACTTCTTTGATAACATTTAAACCTTCGCAAATCCCTTCAGGTCTTAAAAAGGCACACATCAAGCTTTTATTCGTAGTTAGGCATCATGTATATAATCACGGTAGGAATTTTTACTATTGTAAAAGAACATTCAACACCTTTGATATCCAAAGAAATATTCCTCATTATGTATACACATATAGAAATCTAAACAATGTAATTATACATCATCATTACTCATATAACATATTATGTAATTTGTGTAGTAAATATGGACATGTTGGTAGATTTTATTTCCTTAAAAATTAATAAGTAAACTTATGAAAATATGGGTTGAGAAGAAGGAGACTAATAATAAAGGACTCAAGATGGAAAAACCTTCCTCTCTTCTAGCTTGAAAAAACCCTAGCCTCCTTCTGCAACCATCTGCAGTCCTCCTTCGATGCCCTCCACCTCTTCGTTCACCACCGTCCCATCCCATATTGTCCCTACCTATCAACTCCACCAACACTCCTTCTGAATACACAAGCCATTACTGTTTTCTCCCTGCTTCTTTGCTATTTCACAAAACATCCACCTCCCTTCATTTCGAAAACCTGCTCTTGACCCTTTTCCATTGCTCCTCCATTGGATGACCTGTATTAAAATACTAACATATTAGGGTTCCATAAAATGGAGACGAACTTTCCTCCATTATCTTCTTCTCTAAACATTACTAACCTACATGCTACACCCTCCTCCCCCTCCCAATCTTCTACAGCCCATTTTTCCTCCTCACCCCTCTCTAAAAATACCCCTCTCTCTACCTTAGATTTTCCTCCTAAGATGACAGTTTCAACAGAAGGAGATCCTATTAGAGGAACTAGGAAGACATGGAAATAGGTTGTAGGAGATAATTCTGATTCTTCTTTGTTTTTTAGTCCTCTTGTGGAGATTGAAGGGAAACTAATGGTGGCTTCTAGCCTAGATATTCTACAGGAGGGAGCTAAGATATAAGAGTCTACCCTAGTTGTTTTTTTATGGACAAAAGACCTACCTTTCCAGTGATACAAGCTTGGACATAACTTATAGGAATTGGAAAGGAAGCGGTTTAATGAAGGTAATGCTCATTGAGAAGGATACTAGAATCTTCGCTTTCTCTTCAAAATCAGAAGCACAAAAGGTAATTGAAGAAGGCCCTTGGCACATTTCTCAACTCTCCTTATTTCTTCAAATTTAGCAACCGAGAATGAAACTAGAAAAAATTAGAATGAAAAACATTCCTTTATGGGTGAACATTCATAATATTCCTTTAGAATGTTGGACTACCAAAGGCTTGAGTATGCTAGCTAGTTACTTGGAAAAACCTATATGTATGGATGAAAACACTACTGTGAAGTAAAGGGTCGAGTTTGCTAGATTGTGTGTGAGTATGGACATTTCTAAAGAAATGAAAGATTGTATTCCTATCGTAAGGTTGGAAAATGAGCATTCTCTTAGAGAGGATAGAGTTATGGTAATGTACTAATGGAAACCTAATAGAAGAATCTTCACTAGAGGAGACTATTGGGAGGTGATGGGATATAAAAGTATAATTTGGAAGAAAAGAAAGATGGTGAGGTTGAACAAGTTGCTAAAAATCTTGAACCAATTTAGTTGGAAAAAGTTTCTTTTAAAATTAGGGGGAGCATTCATGAAAGAAATAAACTAGCTTCAAACAAAAAGGGAGGATCTGGTCAGATATCATAGGTTGATCAAAATAATATTCAAATGGACAAGGGGTGAATGGGCTGGAAACTAGTGAAACTAATCAAGATGAAGGAGTTTCTTATCCCCAACAGAATGAACAAAGCCTACAGAAGGCTGATCTGCCGAATGGTGGGCTTCAAGAGGAGTAGTTTGAACAGGTAACTTCTAGGAAAAGTAATAGGAGCTGTAGGAAAGGCGCCAAAGGTAAAAGCAATCTCCTATGACTGTGACAGTATGGAATGTACTTGGAATAAATAACCCTTCCAAGCTTAATGTGATAAGGGATTTTGTCCTGAAGGAGAAGCCTCAGTTTTTTTTGTCTTTTGGAAACTAAAATTAGGCAAGCAAATCTGAATAAGCTTTATTGTTTGGGTAGGAAATGGCATGTTTTACGAAACCACCAAAGCTAGGCCTATGGTAGGATTATTATTGCTTATAATGGTGATTTCTTAGAGGTGAATGTTTTGGAAACAAATCAGCAGTTTATTCACACTAGATTTACTTCAAGGTGGAAAACTTTAGTGTTTTAGCTACTTTTGTTTATGGTTTTAACCTCAGGTTTCAAAGTACTGAACTCTGGAATTCTATAAGAAGATTAAAGGCCTCGATAATTTCTCCATGGTTAGTGTGTGGTGACTTTAACACCACCTTATTCAGATCCGAAGTAGAAGGCAATTGTAATTTACACAATTATTCTTCAAATATGTATGATTGTATGCAGGAGTTAAAACTCACAGATCTAAAATTTGAAGGCCATAGATTCATTTGGTCTAACAAACAAAATTTAATTTGACATATCAAGAAAAAGTTGGATAGGGTTATAACAAATGTGGACTGGCTAAATTCCTTTTTAGGAAGTTCAGCAAAATTCCTAAACCCTAGAATTTCTAACCATACTCTTATAAGGATTGACAACTTGTTTAACTCTGTTAGAATCCTTCATCCTTTCAAAATTAACAATTTCTTAGCAAATATGGAAGGTTTTCAAAAGGCAATATTGAAGGGGTTGGAGTATGATTGATTTGGGACAAAACAGTACATTTGCCTATAAAAGCTTAAGTCTATCAAACAAGAACTAAAATCCCTAAATTAAAAAAGAAGACAGAATTTGTCGAAGGAAATTGAAAAAGTTGGAGATAAACTGTCAGCTATATAGACTTCATTGGCAGATAATTCTACAGATGTTTATTTAGCCTCAGATGAAAAAGAAGCTCTAAAGGAATATTTGCAACTGGTGGATAACCAAAGCTCATTATTGAAGCAGAGATCCAGAGTTAACAGGCTAAAGGATAGGGAAAGATGTACAAAGTTCTTCTTTAACTCAGTGCAAGCTAAGAATAATGTAAATAGAATCACCTCCATTGAAACTAAGGCTGGAGAGGTAATGGTTGGACAAAAAGGAATAGCTAAGGAAGCAATAAACTTTTACAAGAACCTTCTAGGTTCAGTAGCTTCCCCTCTTAACAGAGCAGATGATCTTAGAAAGTTTTTTACAGTAAGAATTCCTGAACATATGGTTTCCTTATTAATTAGCCCAGTTACAGACCAAGAAATAGAGAGGGTGGTGTTTAACATGAATGGCTTTAAAGCTTCGGGCCCTGTAGGAGGGTTAGTTGTAGAGCC
This sequence comes from Erythroxylum haughtii, assembly GCA_025504935.2. Taxonomy (NCBI): domain Eukaryota; kingdom Viridiplantae; phylum Streptophyta; class Magnoliopsida; order Malpighiales; family Erythroxylaceae; genus Erythroxylum; species Erythroxylum haughtii. The sequence continues at coordinate 989,563 of JANSVB020000040.1, forward strand.
TGGCCTCTACCGCCATCACCTCAGGTATTGTCCTCTTTGGTCAAGGGTGAGCCACGACTCGAACCCAAGACCTCAAGGTTTTGTTGCA
>JANSVB020000041.1:18966-35063 GCA_025504935.2 Erythroxylum haughtii
TAGTTATTATTTATATGTAAAATATTTAAAATTATTGTTATTTCATATTAATTGTTATTATTATTTATTATTAAGATTTTTGAAAACATGGTTGATGTAAACAATAAACTAGTAAAGTATATAGTACAACTGTACAATATACCAATATAGACTATTTTGCAATTTTTAAAAATTTTAGGGACTATTTCATAAATTTATAAAATTATTCGAAACGGTACCTAATATCGATCAATACCGGTACAGTTCCGTTCCTTAACTCAATCCGGTATCTAACTCAACACGGTATTCATAACTTTGCTAACATCTGTACAAAATATAAAGAAAAGGGATAAAATGATAAAAGAAAATAAAAAGAAATAAATACAAAATATGGAATATTATTAACATTAATGTTAGACAAAAGGAAAAGAAATAAGAAAATTACTCAATTAAAGAGAAAAAGAAAAGATATAAAAGTTAAGCATCTCCCTCAATTGTGTTGTGAATCAGGCCTATCTAATGATAGAGAATCATCGGGTCGATGGTCCTCAGAAGGTGGAGGAGTCGTAAACGAGGTACCCTCGCCAAATGTCAGTGCTCTTGTTACATTCGAGCTATCATTTTCTAGTTGAATCCCCCTATTTTAGGATGGTGGTGACTATGGTTGCGAGGGCTCCTCCCTAGGTCCTCCTGATGTTGCTGGCTCATCGGGCTCTCTAAAAAGTCTGTAAATGTCCCCCATGGGTCCTTGACGTCTGCTGACCATGCACATGTGGTTCATGACTTCTAAGTTAAGTGTTGCCATTGTCCAGACCTATTCCATCGATGGCAGTCTATTAAAGACCCCCATTCGTCATGCCACTGTCATCACATAAGATCTGACACAGATTGTATTGACCTTCCTTTCTTCACTTTGATGCCTAATGAATTAGGCTAGTATGTGCCCCAAGTGGATCAATGTCTTTTTGCTCATACTCCATTAATAAAACTCGTCCAAATTCTCTACAACTCCCTTACTGTCAACCTGACCACTCAATATTTGACTCAAAATATCATGAATGTATATGAGTGCAAGAAGTCATAGTGTGGACGCTTTGTATTTTCTTGCGTCATAGTTTTCTTTTCTACTAATCGTACATCAGAAGTGTCAAGGAGAAAAGTCCATAGGAAAAGTCTGTCTGTAGTGTGTTGTACTCTGGTATTCGCGTAAACTCCTGGTCGTAAAGAAATAACTCATTTGAAACATATCTCCCGTCATCCGAAACTAGCATGTTAGGAAGATCACTATTATAGCCACGTCACCCTATGAAAAATAGGGAAAGAACCTTAAGCATTAGCTCCTAAAAGGCTCCACGATCTTGAAAAGTCGAGACCACGCGCCAACGTTAACAAGGTCTCGAACTCACTAGGCTAAACCAACCTGCTTTAGCACTTCCCAGTCTATAAATTTGTCAGTTCCGAAATTTTTTTCCTTAAGCCTCTGATATTGTTCCTCTTAGGCCTTAACATTGAACAACAATATTCTCGACCGCTATGAGGGCTAGGCTAAGGTTAAGGAACCTTCTCCTTTGTGTCGCTTCCTTGGGATCTCTTTTCCTCACCGTGATCTCATCATTGTACTTGAAACTTTAAATAGTTGTCAAAAATTTGCAAATAAATTACAAGAATACCCTTTTCCACACACTTAAATTTTATTATGCTCACTAATTTATTAGATGTGAAAACTAACTATAAAAAGAAAAATTAAACATATAAAATTGTGAAGAAGTAATATAAAACCATTAGATAAATAAATAAAATAAAAGTTAGATAATTGAAAAAATTAAATAATAAACTAATTAATCACAAAATTAAAATTATTGTAATTAATAATCAAAACTAACCTAATTATTAATTATAGAATTAACCCTAAATTTGAAATTAAAAATCCTAATATGACAATTACGTTAAATTGACAAAATTGAACATTAACTCATGCATAATGCACAATTTTCATGCAATTAAACATAAATCGACCTTCATTTAATGTCAAAACAATTAATTAACCTTAAATCATGCAATATTATCATAATTTAACAATTAGTGAGAAATAATCACACAATTGTATAATTTAGGTTCAAATTTCGCTCAACATGCATGCAATTAATCAAATTGAATCATTAAAACCAATGGGTAAAGATAATATTCAACTATTAGACCATAATTAGTCATAAAATCATGCAAATTCTCACAAAAATCCCAAATTCCTAAATTTGAAGTTTTTGGGCAAAAAAATTCCTAAATAAAACAAATACACCTAATGAATCATGCATAAACAAGTGAAAACAACAAGAAATCTTACTTGGGTATTGCTAATTTGAAAAAAAAATGCAAAAATCAGGATGGGAGATTGGAGAGGTGACGAAAGAGAGTGGGAGAGTAGAGAGAAAATGGGAAAGAATGAGGAATTACTGCATTTTAAAAATATGTCACTAACTTACACAGCATATTACATAACCATGTAGCTAATCGTGTAGGCCACTAAATTGTAGTTTTTGCGAACTTAATGATTAGTTACACTAGCGTTATCTAACCCTGTAAGGCTATACCAACATTTCTAAAGATCGTGTAGTTCTTTTTAAATGTGTGCAACTTCAAAAATATACAAACAAACTTAAACATTTTGCATACCCTAACACACCAATTATCCACAATCTTATCAATGAAAAAATTAGGATGGGAGATTGGAGAGGAAATGAAAGAGAGTGAGAGAGTAGAGAGAAAATGGGAAAGAATGAGGAATTATTGCTGCATTAAAAAAATGTATCACGGACTTACACAATCTATTATATGATCATGTATTTAATCGTATAGGCCTTTAAATTGTATCTTTTCGAGGACTTACACGATCAGTTACACTGACATGTATCTAACCCTATAAGTTTATACCAATGTTTCTAGAGAGCGTGTAGCTCTTTTTAAATGTGTGCAACTTACAAAAATATACAAACAAACTTAAAAACTTTGCACATCTGTTATTGACATAGCAATCATTAATAACGATGGTCAATTGAGGACTAGAGGCACTTTTACATCCTCCTCTATGTCAAGAATCATGAAATCAGTTGGGAATATAAAATTATCAACCTTGGTTGGAAAATATTATACAATTCTCCTAGGAAATTCTACCGATTTATCAGCTAGTTTCATATTTATCCAAAGTCGGTTTAAGTTATCCTATTCCCAATTTCTCAAATAATGAAAATGGCATCATATTAATATTGGCCCCTATGTCGGTTAAAGCCTTATCTATTTTTAAACTACCAATTTAACAAGGAATAGAGAAACTCACTAAATTTATTTGCTTCTCTAGTAGTTTGCTTTTCTTATCTTTTGAGCTCTTTTTGCTCGTTATAGTATTTCTCCTTGTTGGATGGTAGCTCTTTCAAAGGTTTTATATGCTTTGGTTTCAAAAATAGGTAAGTTATCTTGGAGTTGTTTCAACAAATCAACAAATTTACCCAACTTTACATCTGTTTGATCTTTCTTCACTTTAGCAGGATATAGGATGATAGGACAATATTCCTTGATTTTTCAGGTTTCATTCACCTTCTGTTTTTGAGTGATTCTCAATGGTCACCTACTTCTCTTCTTGTAGCTTTTTCTTAATTGCTTGGGTGATTGTCGTTACATCTTCCTTAGGATTCATTTTTGTTGTACTAGCAAACTCCCCTTTGGTCTTTCAGTTAATATCTTTGCCAATTGGTTGATTTGAATCTCTAAGTTGCATATGGAAGCCTTTGTTTTATGATGTTTCTCATTAGAATCTTGAGAAATTTTCAACATCATCTCTTTCAAAGTAGGCTTCTTAGGTTAAGGTGTTTGTTGTTGGAATTTGGGTGGAGGGTTAATTTCTCGCTTGACCCCGATTTTCCTAGGAAAAGTTAGGGTAATTCCTCTATTATGGATTATACATATTGCTATATGGATTATTTAGGTCTACGAGCATTCCCTAAATAGTCCACATCCTTAAATTGTACTGCTTGACAATCTTGACCTGGATGATCTAGCCTATCCATCTCATATTGCGTTCTCGACCTTATGGTGCCATCATAAGTCTATTGATCTTTCTACTTAAGGATTGCACTTAGTTCACCAACTATGCCACTCCATCCACTTCATACACTCCTGTTGGCTTATTAATTCTTGCTTTAGACGAGCACCACTAGTAGTTGTTCATAGCCAGGTCTTCGATAAGGTCATGGGCTGCCTTTGGTGTCTTGTTACTAAGTGTTCCCCCAGTTGTTACATCAATTCCACGCCTGGTGTTCTGAGTTAGACCATCATAAATTGTTTGGATTTGCATACAAAATGGTAAACTATTGTGTGGGAATCTTCTTAACATCTCCTTAAACTTCTCCCATATATCATATAAAGATTCAGCTTCAACTTGGGAGTAAGAAGGAGATGTCATTCCTTAGTTTAGTAGTTTTAACTAGTGGAAAATACTTCAACAAGAACTTTTCGACAATTTGCTCCTATACTGTTAGTGACGATCTTGGCACCAAGTTTAACCATTGTTTGGCCTTCCATTTTAAAGAAGACGAGAATAAACACAGTTTGATGGTATCATTATTAACTCCATTAATCTTGAATGGATCGTAAATCTCTAAACAATATCAAATTGGACTAATTGTTACACCATTTATATGATACTCATATGATACTCAACTTTATCTCAAAGTTGTTGGAACTCACAATTAGTTTCACAATGCTAGAGTTTGCTCCAATCAATTTGGTCCAACATAATCAAACATAGATCTCGGTTAGTCAATCATATTATTTGATTCTTCATTATCCACTGACCTATTAAGTCTTCTAATTAACGGTCTAGCTCAAACTCTCTTAGTTATGTCCTATGAAGGTTTCTGGGCACCATTCTCTCTATTTCTAGATCTGTGTCGATTAAGCTCTCACAATTACTCTAGGTCATAAACTGACCAAGAATCAAAATATATAAAAAGAAAGAAAACTAAACAAGTTAACAAAAAAAATAAGTTAAAAAAAATAAAACATAATAAAATAATAATGGCTAGAGTAGTCAATCTAGGTTTTTCTAATATTATTGTCCCTAGCAATGGTGCCAAAGATCTTGATTGACTAGGGTTAAGGTCAATATTAGTTTTACCGTAAGTGTACGATATAGTTGTAGCTAGCACAGGAAAGTATAGGTCGATCCCAAGAAGACGGTAGGTACTATTAGTTACCTTCTTTTCTATTATCTAGCCTAAGAATAAGATTTTTATTTTATTTCAAAATTAAGCTAAACAAATAATCTAAAATTGGAAACAATAATGAAGACAGGATAAATGAAATTACATAGAAAAATAAATTTCAAATAATGGTGTCTAGGTGATGAATTCCCAAAGAATCATTAAATGTTAACCTTTTATCATGCAATTATACTATTGATTATTAGAATGTCAAAATTTTTATCTTATGAGTTAATCCATCAGTTGACTAATAGAAATCTTTCTAGTTAAAACCCTTAGGATTGCATTATCGATTTATGAATTTCACTAGTATGTTTGACCCTAATCTAGAGGATTTATATTAGTTTATCTCTAGGTTTGCATGCAACTTCTTTCAATTATGGCAAAGCTTTTCGTACAAGATAATTTTTTAATCTCAATCATATGAAATCAAATCATATACTAATATTCTTGATATATTAGAACAAGGATAAAATACGTAATTGAATCACAATAAATCCATCAATATAATTACGTTAAATAAAAGATTAAAACATATTGTTATCTCAAACTAGGGTTCATCACACCTAGACACTAAACACATTTAGTTACTCACAGAAAACAAAATTAAAAGATAAACATGCAGAAAAACTAATAGAAAACAAAGAAATCATAATTCTAAATCTACCTTTCTCTTCTATTGAATCTTCTTGCAAGTATGGATTTGATGTAATTATCTATTGGATCTCTTAATGTATTCTTCGCGTTTTCCTAATCCCTTGATCAAAATCATCACTTCCTACGTGTCTTATGTCTCAAAACTTTTGCAAAACTTGGCTCTCTCTTATTTTCGTCTACTCACCTCCTTTTATAGTAAATTTAGGATTTTTGGGATATACGCAATCAATTATATAGACATACAAAAGACCGTGCATAATCAAAAATATGTAAATTCATGATTTCACACAAATAACACACACATATTTGTATATCAATATACACAAGCGTGTAACTCCACACAACTTGAACTCAAATTCTTCAATCTTCATATGTTTATGGAGATTTACATTATCACTATACACAGTTGTGTAAGTACTTAGTTGCTTCAAATCTTTGTTTCATGCCACGATTTCATCCGAATTTTTCTTTGTTTGTTCCATGAAGGCAAATATAACCTACAAATGCACTTAGAGGGGATTAAATACAAAAAATACAATAAAACTATAAAATATCAAGCAAAATATATTAAATATAGGTGTATAATTAGATTCAAATATGCATCTTTCAAATCAACCAAATTGTGCATGCCATTATAAGTGTTAAGATTAATGATTCTATTACGACATTGTAGGTTAAATTAATGCCAACTATTATAGTTTTCTCCCAAAATTATATGTCCCAATAGCAATGACTGCAAAGGTGTAAGTAAGGCTCCTTCAGATGATGGGTGGGTGTAAGTCTACTTCCTTTCTTCTATCAAATAGTTGACTTGCTTTCATAACATCTCAATTATAATAGTTTGGTTATTGTGGGACAAGATCTTGAATTGTTTATTTGCTTGAGTATTTTTAGAGGTGTGGGTTTCTCTAGTGAGTTTTTGAAATGGGTCTCTTCTTTGAGTATCCAATATTCTTTCTCCAAACGAAGATATCTCAACTAGTTTAAAACTTTCTCAAGTGGAAAAAATGTAGATTTTGAAAAATTACCTATGGACAATACTAAAATTTTATAAAATTTCCCAAGGATAGTGTTAAATAATGTAAATCAAAATTAAGGTAGGCATGTTAGACTAATTACAGGTCTATAAGTTTATGCAAACAAATAGTTAAAGTATTAGTGTTATTCTCAAAAAAGACATTATAACATCTAAATCAATGGGATCAAGAAGTAGAGTTATATTTCAATTATTTAAATAGATTTTCAATTCATCTCTACTAGTAAGATTGAATAGTTTTAGTTAAGACTTTATTTCCATATTCAGATAGTCTATCGTGATTGTTATTATAAAGTAAATAAAGTGGATCTTATCCATTAAACATCCTTAAAACTTTTAAGTGGGTTAGATAGTTATAGGCCTAAAAGTGACAACTATACAAAGTATAATAAAGTAAATAAATAAGTTTGACTAGCTGACCCCATCTTATGCACATGTTAAAGATGTATCACATAGTAGAATAAATTTTACTTTCATACATCAATCTAAAATTTTTAGTCATGAATGTATTTAATTTATCAAAGATGTGAAACATGAAATTTATTATATAGTTAAGTTATTTAAAGAAAAAATAAGAAAAATTATATGTGTAATATGATCTTTTAGTTTATATCAATTAAATTGAATGATGAGATATTATAATGTTCAACTTTAATTATATCGTACATTGGATTGTAAATTATCATCTTAATACACCTTTATATAGTACAATTAATTATAACCATTAGAAGTCTATCAATTGTTCTTTCTCTTAATTAAGGATGGCAATGGACCAGACTTAGCTTAACCTGAAGTTCGATAGGATTTAGCTTATATTACCTAAATATAAATTTAATTAAAATTTTAGATGGTTCAAAATCTATTTGAAACTTGACTTTAACCCAAACTTGACCCGATTAGACCTATTAACTAAATTTTACATGTCATGCACCCAACCGTTTACTAATTCTTCAACTTCTTCCTTAACCTAAATGGCATCTTTTGTTATGTAAGCAATATTCCAAATAATAAAACAAAGTGGTAACAATTATCTTTCACTGTCATGAGTTATCTCCTTACTTTTAACCATTTTTTGGGTTAGATGGAAGGCCACAAAATAAAAATAAGAGTACCAAGTATTGATAGTCGTAAGAAGCAAGTACAATGATATTATAATTATCGACTAGGATGTTTTTAAACTTTACTAGAAAGAGCTTGAAGAGACCAAATAATAAAGAGAAACAAAGAAGATAAGAAGATTGAAGAGAAAGATCTAGAAGTGGTCAGAGAAAATAGAGAAGACTCAAAATAACAAAACTGTATGTTTTTAATTTTATATATAGTCAAGCATGTTGACTTCAGTCTAACCAGACCAACCTGGGCTATTATGCCAAGCCTACTTTGAATGAAGATATCTTAACTAGTTTAAAACTTTCTCAAGTAAGAATATTGAAAATTTTGAAAAAGTTTCCAAATTTGATGCCAAATAATGTATATTAAAATCGAGGAAGACATATTAGAATGATCTCAAGTCTAAAGGCCTACACAAATAAATAGTTAGGTGATAGAGTTGTTCCTCAACAAGGCATTATGACTTGTAAGTCACTGAGAGCAAAGGATACCAAATATATGGAAAGAATTTTTTTGGTAAGTCAGATAAAATTAATAAATGAAACCAAGATATGTACAATGAGTTCTTACACAAGTGCCTCGGAGGACACAATAAGCTGATACATAGCAACGAGCCACACTACAAACCAAGCACAACTCTTACAACTTCCTGCAGCTAAATAGGGAAAATCCCACAACTACTCAACAACATAATACAAAACGCAACCAGAATCGAACCAAAGAGGAATTAATAGGGGAAGCTTAAGCTAGCTGAAACTCAATCCACAAGAGGCAAACCGATGAGATAAGGAATTAAAGCATCCTTTTCCCACATGTCCGGTTGTCATCGAAGACAACTGTAGTAACCGTTGATAGTATGTCCATGAAGAAGGTTGCCACAAGGAAGTGACAGAGTTGATCCTTTGAATTTGTCCGCGAATAGACTGGGAACCCAACCTGCAAAGTTAGTGAAAACCAACAATAATATAATTACCTCCTCTCGGTGAATAGGCTGAGAAGTTCCCTAACGTGGGAGATTACTCCAAGATACACTCTCTCCACATCTATCGCTTCAATCTTGAAGATTCTTGCATTACGTTCAGTCCAGATTAGGTACACGGTAGTGGATAGTAGGAGAGGGAAATAAGGTAAGGCCGAAAGCCCGATACTGGAAGCACTTCTATACCAGGAGAGGGTTGTTGAAAGGGTAGACTAGTTAAGGATGGGCAAATGGAAGTGGGTGAGGCATTGGTCCAAAATTGTTTTAGAGAATGGGTAGTCAAAGAATAAGTGGTCTATGGATTCATTAGCAGCGATGCACAAAGAACAGTGATTGGGGGTGTATAGGTAGGGTAGTTTGTCCCTAGTTTGTAACTTGTGCAGGAAGGCTAGCCATAAGGTAAAGGTGCATTGAGGTTTACAATATTTGGACCAGACTAGCTTGTACCAAGGAACATCCGATAAGGGGGGCGCAAAAGTTGATAGGCTGAAACATTGGTATATCTTTTAGTAGGGCTAGCTAACCATTCCAGACAGTCGGGTAGGGAGGTATTAGGGACATACCTGGGTGGGTCAAGGTGCCTTATGATGTCCATAGAAACCTCATTCAATCTCCAATTATCATTAAGTTGACTTCAGTCACTCGAGCTGAGAGTGGGAGCTCCGAGCCATTGATCGCTCTCGGTGTAGTCAAAGTCCTCAGTATTCCTCGCGGGTGCCAAGGATCCTGCCAGAAAAGAGTAGAGATACCATTTCTAATCCTAAATCCGAATTGATGACACAACTTATCCCTAACTGATAAAAGCTTACGCCAACTCCAAGAACTAGTATAAGAAGGTTGAGCACTCCAAAAATTTTGCCTCCTCAGAATTATTGTATGTACCCACTTAACTCATAAAGCCTCCTTATCTTCACACAGATTCCAAATCCTTTTGCCTAACAAAACTTGATTCCAAGTGGTCAAATGCTTAACTCCTAATCCCCCTTCCCTTTTAGGTCGACAGATATCACTCCACTTAACCTTAGCCAGCGTTCTAAACACTGCCTTACTCACTCATAAAAAATTCCTAAGCTTGGCTTCTATGTCCTTCAGGATGGAAGAGGGAAGAATAAAATGAGAGGACCAACAAACATGGAAGAAAGAGAGGATAGAAATGACCAATTGAAGTCTACCCGCATAGGAAAGACTCTTATGAGTCTAGCGATTGATCCTATTATCAATTATGTCTAGCAGAAAAGCACATTCTTGCCTAGTGAGATGACTTGTAATGAGAGGAAACCCTAGATACCGAAAAGAGAGGGAACCTGCTACAGACCAGAAACAAATTTCATCCTATGACTTAGATAACTAACATCCGGGGATAAGTAGAATTGACTTTTAGACGTATTCATGTCCATACCAAAAAACATAGAGAATGTGCACAAGGAGTCAAGTAAAAATTGAGCTGAAAACAAGTCGGCATGACAAAACATTAAGAGATCATCCGCAAAAGGAAGATGGTTGAGTTTTAGTCCTTGACATCTTCAATGGTATTTGAGCTGAGGATAATTTTCTGTATTGACTCTCAAATTTTTAGAAAAAACTTCCATACAGAGAATGAAGAGGAAGGGCGATAACGGGTCTCCCTGTTTTAAACCAAATTTGCCTTTGAAAAATTGAGTGGGGGACCCATTAACTAAAATGGAATACGAAGGGGAGGAGATACATTGTTTGATCCACTCAATGAATCTTATCGGAAGTCCTACTGCTTCAAGAGTGTTAAGAAGAAAGTCCCAATGAATAGAGTCATAGGCTTTTTGGAGAATCACTTTGAAGGCACACTTTTTATTCTTCACTGTATTGAAAGGTACTAAGTATTTCTCTAAAAGGGATATAAAAACACTCCAGGGTCGTTCTTAATATTTTATAGGCCCTGGGTAAAGTAAAAAAAGTTTCTATTTTTGCTTATTTTTGAGCTCTGATATAGAATAAAAATAAACAAAATATAGGTCCTTTTTGTTGTTTTTTATGAGGTCAAGAGTAGACCCTATTTTGTTTCATTTTATTTTTTATAAGGATAAAAATAGGTCATATTTTATTATTTATAAAGATGGACCTTAGACAGGTGCCCATCTTATCCTTGTCCAGGACTGGCCCTGTTTAGTGTTAATCATAAGAGTAACCTTAATTGCTGACTTAAGATTAATAATGAATTTGTACAAAATGAGAAAATTTGGTAAACAAGTTTTTGAACATTGAGTTTGATTTTTTTGAATAATGTATAATTTTATACCGTTAAATAATTATTTATTAAGAGTTTACAAGACTAAAATTACGAAAATCAAAATTCAGGTTTGATGCTCGATCAAGTGAGGAATGCAATTAAGCGTGAACTTCAGATCACTCCCTTTTATTATATTTGCTCTAATGCTCAATTGCTCAGTCTTCAGGAAATGAAATGGATCCAAGACTCGTACATGTTTGAGGTATATATTAGCTAGTGGTGTAATGAGAGCAGCGCTTCTGTTGTATGAAACAATTGGCTTTGTCATCTTGTAGGATGTGTCTAATCTTGATGGATCGAACTATTACCTTTAAGACTTTGCGAAACAAAACAAGATTTTCTGTAGACAAGGTAGGGGGGACTGGTCTGGAGACGAAGACAAATAAGGATGTCCTTCGGCTTAGGGACCCTTCTGTCCGCTAAAGTCATAGCTAGAGGGAAAGCAAAAGGATCACTTGTGGTGCTCGTTCGCTATGATATGAGTTTGAATAGGAAAATTGAAAAGGGAATAGATGTGAATGAGAAGGTGTTTGTAGTTTCTTGTTTCGTGCTTCTTCTAGTTCTCATGTGACCAAAACAGCACGACCCCTCTCTAAATAATGAACATACGTCTCTTTAAGTTGCAATATTGGCAACTCGTGCCTTTTAGTTGTGGCTAAGTAAGATGGAGAATTCCTCAGAGGGTGTTCACCACTCGAAGTTTTGGGTTTAATTCTTTTGAACTTTTCAAGGGTTGGAAATTTGATTTCACTTTGTGATATAGTTTGTTATTGATTATTTGAGACGACCTCACCATTTTTAAGGTTATGTTTAGCTGGGAATTTATTAATAAAATAAAATAGAATGTAATATTATTTTATTGTTTAGGAGGAGAGTTTATAATAGAATGGAATAGAATGAGATAGAAGAGGAGGGTTTCATATTACATCTCATTCCATCTTAAACAGTAAAATGAAAAACTTTCGAATTGGGAGGTCTAGAATGGAATGTAAAATAATAAATAATTTTACACCATATCACATTATAAACTCTTCATCCAAGTAACATTTTACTATATTACATTACGAATCATTTCATTCCTTCCAAACAACAATTTTTTAATATTACATCAATTTATATTTCATTTCATTATAAATCATTATATTATATTCTATTTCATTCCATTCTATTAAAAATCATACGTCCAACTAAACATAGCCTAAGTCGATACTTTATACGTATATTAGAGGACTTACCCGATCACTCAAAAGTAACGTCTAGGGTGTTTTTTAAGAGTAGCAGGAGGTTAGATCAAGTTTGTACTTCCTAACCTCGAGCTCACCTTAAAATATTTTGTTCAAGTTTAGATCTAATTTTAAAATTTGATCTAAGCAAGGTTTACGATATGAATTAAAATTTGATTAAACTTAGGCAATTTAAATCTTAATTAAACTGAGTCAAATTTAATTAATTTCTTTTTTAATTTAAAGTTTAAAAATGACGTCGCAGCTAATGATTTTTAAATTAAAATCAAATTTATTAATCAATTTAAGTTAACAATTCAAATAAAATTGGAATTTTATTCAAGTTTAAAATAAAAAATTTTGATATTTGGAATTAGGAATTAAGGACATGGGTCAGGCCTGACCGAACATTAGTTATGATTACTGATAAAAAGATTCCTTTACTACTCTCCCTTGTCCTCTTGTCTATATAAACTTATCAGGTTCTTGTTATTACATGCAGACAATATAGAATCAATGCAGGATATTTTTCATTATCTATATGTTCACACTTCAATGTTGAAATTTTCTATTCCCAACAAGATCTAGAAGACAAGTATGAAATCATTTTAAATTCCCACCTATAAATTTTCCGCTATGGTTTAAATATTCAACTCTCCATTGCTCATAGCAAATTCAAGAACATAATTAAACCAAGGTTAACTAGAGGACAGAAAGGTGGTAAAGAAACAAACTGTTACTTGATCCTTCTTCCATCAGCTTTCTTTCAGTGTTCATCTATTATCTGGTGAAATTATAAGTAGAAATGATTCAGATTCTTTGAAGAATATCTCAGAATAGTAAAAGTGAGATTGAGAAATGGAAATGGTAACATATGATATCACACCTATTGATTTCTTGCAATGAAGAATTGCTTCGTAAATTGAGGTTTCGAACTCGAGCTCAGACCAACTATCTGCTGAATGGTATGCTGGTGAATTGCTCCAACTCTTAACTTCCCATGCTCTTCTGTCTATATCATCAACTTTTATACTTTTTCTTGTTCCTCCAACTCCAAGACAGAAAGGTCTCAGATGTCCAATCCACTTCTGCAGGATTCGTTCTGATCGTTTTTTCCATCTTCGAAGAACTTCACATTGAGTATCAGCGACGGGCACGACAGGGCTGTCAGAAAAAGAAGGTGCTGATGGTCTCGTGGAACTGGAAGGCCTTAAGTTCACGGAACTGGAACTGGACCGGTGTAAGGAATTTGGTCTGATGAGACCGTCAGAGAAAAGCTGGTCAGCATGAACAATAGCAGTAGAGGATTTGGTAAACGGAACATCAAATTTGAAGTTTTGGCCGTCTCCTGAAGATCTTTGAAAGGAAGCTGTAGATGGATCACCAAGGTTTTCTAATGAAGAATGGTTTCCTGTTAGCCAACTGTTTGAGAAACTTTCAATAGCCAGAGGCTCTGACGGAGACTCCATGAGCTATAACTACTCTTTCAGGATAGTTGGTAATCCAGAGGTCAGGATTTTTGGTAATGGAGTCTTAACAAGACCGAAGAGTACTGACCACAAGTCCAGCTATAAATGCCAAGCAGGAGACATTTGGAACAAGAAAAAAGAAATAATAATGGACCAGATAGACATTACTTGTCATTTTGTTTTATTCAATTTAGTTGATAAGTCATAGTTTATTTAATATTTAATGGTGATGGAAACTCAACAATGGCTGCTTCCAATTGTTTACAGGGAAATAGCCAACCAGAAAATATGTCCCTGCAGATATCTCCTATTAAGATTTGATAATGTAAACCATACGAGTCAAGACATGCAAGTGACTTTTCGCCTGAAGACAACAGCAATTTCCGGGGACCCAAAAAAAAAAGAAAAAAGAAAGGACAATAAGAGAAAATGAAAAAGGAAATTATTTATAAAAATGGTGAATCTCTTTTTTTATTCATTTTAAAAATATTTTATGGTTTTAAATTATTACAAATTAATTTATGACAATAAATATTTTAAAAAGGGACTTCTTTTCCAAGGATTGTCAAATTAATTTAATAGAAAATATCAAATAATTAATTATTATGCACGTTATAAAATTTATATAATTACTCTAATTTGATTTTAATAGTATTTTTTTAAATTATTAATAAATCAGTTAATTTTTTAATTTTAGAATGCCAAAAAATACTTTTAAATAATTTAAAATAATAAAAACTAAAATGACTCTCTCTCTCTCTCCCCTCTCTTTACTAATTAAGGATAAGACTGTATATTATTGGACTTCTTTAAACTCTTGTATCAGCAAGATACATACTAAATATTGATGTTGTTATTGGAGTAAAAACTAAAGTAAAACTAAAAAAAGTTATTATTATTTTATCCGTTAAAAAAATGCATTAAAGCCGGCAACATATTTAATATAAAATTTGATTAATTAATAATAATTGCTCTTAAGGGACTGAAGTTTTCTTTAATCAGCTTCTTACCCTTCTAATCATGCTCTGGAAGTGATTCCATTGTATGTAACAAAACAAAAAGAAGGCATTGGAATATATCATATGAGATTGCACTAGATTTTAATATGCTGTTTATTCTGAACTTAAGTTCATTTCAAAGAACTGTTCAGGACGTGATCGAGAACCACGTAACGAAGAAGCAGATTCGTACAATGAGTTCGACTTAAAAGACAAGCAGATTCCTCCAAAAACATTTAAACTCCTACATGATTTGAGAGATAGACGCTCAAATTGGTGTCATGTCTTTTCTCCGTGATTGGAGATAGATACCATAAACTTGTTTACTTGTTACGACATTTCCTGTCAATGGATTGACAGAAAGTTACTGGTCTTGAAAGAAAAACTAGAAGAGGAAACTAAAGCTTTACGTAATTCAATTCTTGCGACTTTTGATAATGCACCGGATGAAATCAACAGTATTCACAAGCGGAAACAATTTAGTATCATAAATATATATGCAGGCAAACTAATTATAAAAATCGAAATTATAAGAATCCAAATAAAACAAACCTATTAAAGCACATAATCATTAATTGATCTTCTTTTCACAAAAACTTTTTTCCTCAAATTTTTTTTATCCTTATAGCCTTCTGCCGTATAACTTTAATCGTTTATGTAATCTCTATTTTTGGGTGGACAGAAAGAATAGATCATGTGATTTCAGAGAGTTTTTGTTTTCTCTCTAAGTTTTCTAATAATTATCATGCCTCTTCGATAGGAAGAAAAGCTTATATATATATATCGAAAAACCTCTCCTTTCTGCATAAGAAGTTACCGATAAGATTATGCGGTTTGTAATTTCAAAACAACAGATTTTCCTATTTAATTTAAAATAATCTGTTGCTTATTTAAATTACAAATAACACACGTGTGGTCCAAACAATTTAGGTATGACAGAGATCGTAGGGAAAAATTAATAAGACTAAAATTATAATAAGAATCTATACAGGACTAGTATATTCTTATTATAATTAATCATAAATTATTCCACTAAAAATTTATGATTGAACTTCTTATTAATTTTAACTTTCCACAACATAATAAATTATGTTCCCCATGTTAAGATTACAGATGCTTGTCAAATAAAAT
>JANSVB020000041.1:54837-70890 GCA_025504935.2 Erythroxylum haughtii
GCATTTGCACTTCAATGATTTTTTTAAAAATTTGAAAGTAATTTAATCACTTCTACAAGTCATTGAGTATATTATTTCTGTATCTATTTCTCAGGCTTACTCCATGTTAGACGTCCAAATCCATCATTTGAAAGTTCATTTTACCATGAAGTCAACCTACCTAACTGTTCCATATTATGATGAAAATGATGATCTCCAAGTTCTTAATGATGAAAGCAAGGAGTATGTAGGAAACTTTGGGGGTGACACCTATAATAAATCACAATGGGATGATGATTGCCCTTGGAGTGAGTGGTATTCTTTAGAGGACCCCATAAAAGGTGACCTTTTTCTTGTAACATTGAATACTTTTCAATTATTCTACTAGGATGAAATTGTTGTACTTGATAATATCAAAAAGTTGTGTTTTGTTGACCCTTCTTTTCTAGAAATTAAGCTTTTCCATGCTTTGATACACTGAATGCAAACAGGATTTGAATTAACAGCCATGTGGTCAGAAAAGGTAGTTGAAAATGCCCTAGAAATGGCGGAGTTAGAAAATACTTCACCTCATGAAGCTGAGAAGTGGATGATACTCCCAATTTTATCCCCAAATTTGTAAGTAACTATCCAAAATCTTCATAATATTGTGTAAGAGTATTGCACATATGATTTATAGGTGCCATGATCTTCAAATATGCAGTTTAGCAATTATTGTTTACATATTTGATTTCTAATTCTCTTCCTAATTAAAGGTCCACATATGTACACAAATTTTGTTTCCTTCATTTTATAGTTCTTCAATTCAGAATATAAAACTCGAATTACTATGAACAAGATATTTCTCTCTCTATTGCTTATTGTCATGCATAACTGTGAAAAATTGCATTTGATAGTTTTTTTTATACATCAAGGTGGCAAACAATAATATGTCTACAACTAAACTATATCTCTATAAATCACATATAGATTTTGTTGATATTTCCTAGGTGTTAAATGACTGCTAAAAGTTAGCTAACTTAGATCAATTTGAATATTATGTACAACTGTTAGTTTCCTAAAATAGCTCCTTGTATTCCTATATATAGTTGTACCTATGTATTGATAGTTAAGGGAATAATAATATACATATGTTCAACTTATATTTCTGCATGGTATTAGAGAATACGTGAATAGACCTAAACCTTAGCTGCCACCTGAAGAGACCTAAACCATATCCGCCACCTACTTTCTCTAATCCTACCCATTTATGTCAACCATGGCCGACATCTCTGAATCATCCAACCCATTTGTTCAAACACCTCCACCTCATAATATGACTGAATGGAGAGAATTTTCTTCGCTAGTCCCAATTAGTTAGAATGTACATCCGTGGTAGAGGCAAGATTGGATATCTGACTGGTGACAAGAAGGAACCAGCAGCTGATGATCTTACACACGGAATATGGCATGCTGAAAACTCTATGGTTATGATGTGGCTAGTGAATTCTATGGAATAGAGGATATCAGCTCCAACTACATGTGTTACCACATTGCTAAGGAGCTATGAGATAATGTGAATTAGATGAATTCTGGTTTGGGAAACCAGTCCAAGGTGTATGAATTGACTCTAAAATTAGGCGAGATCTACCAAGGTGAGGACAGTGTTACCAAGTACTTCAATTCTTTGAAATGTTTGTGGCAAGACTTAGATTTGTTTAATGATTATGAATGGAAATCCCCTGATGACTATAACCATTATTGGAAAATAGTAGATGATAATTGAATTTTCAAGTTTTTGATTGGTCTTAATGTTGAGTTTGATGAGGCTAGAGGCAAGATTACTGGGAGACAACCACTCCCATCCATTGGGGAAGTCTTTGCAGAAGCCCGACGTGAAGAGAGTAGACGACTTGTGATGCTTGGCAAATGAAATCCTACACCTACTATTGAAAACTTAGCCTTGGTTGCTGGGAATGTTGCTGGCCGTGCTAAGAAGACTGAGGAGAAGTCACGGGAAATAAAGGCACGGGTTTGGTGTGACTATTGCAATAAAGCTCGTCATATCCGAAAAACATGCTGGAAACTCCATGGAAAACTGGCAAATTGGAAGGGATCTCATGAAGGAAAATTTAATAAAACTCCATCAGCCCATGAGCTAGATTTTGGACAGTTCACTTAGGAGCAGATTAACCACATCCTGAAGCAGCTAAACAAATCTGAGTCCTCAAATGCTCCCAATGCATTTGTTGCGCAAGCATTAGTGATAATCATGTTCCTTTCCCTGCAATTTTGCTCCTTGGATCATTGATTCAGGAGCATCTGACCATATGACCAATTCTTTTGATTTATTTCATAATTATAACCCTTGTTTTGGCCATGAAAAAATTCGTATAGCAGATGGGTCTTTTCTTGCTATAACTGCAAAAGGTTCGATCACTCTATCTTCTAATATTAGCCTTAAGTTTGTTCTTCATGTTCCTAAACTAACTTGTAATCTGCCATCTGTGAGCAAACTAGGCCGTGACTGTACCATTATGTTTTTTGATTCGTATTGTGTTTTCCAGGAATAGACTTCGAAGAGGATGATTGGTTGTGCTAAGTTTATAGATGGTCTCTACTACTTCGTTGATGACTACTTGAAGCATAAAGAAGCTCATGGCTTAAGTAATATTTGTTCTACCCTTGCTAAAGAATAGATTTTGCTTTGATATAATAGATTAGGATATCGTGGTTTCTCATATCTCAAAAGACTATTACCTCATTTGTTTAAATCTGTGGATTGTTCAAAATTTTATTGTGAGCATTGTATTTCAGCCAAAAGTCATAAGATTATTTACCTTGCAAAACCATATCAACCCTCCAAATCGTTTTATTTAATTTATAGTGATGTTTGGGTCCGTCCCATGTTAAAACCCTTTCTGGAAAAAATGGTTTGTAACTTTTATCGATGATCATACTTGATTATGTTGGGTCTATTTGATGCGTGAAAAATCTGAAGTTGTTCAAATCTTTCAAAACTTTTTATGCCATGATTGAAACTCAATTTCACACACATTGGTATACTTCACTTTGACAATGGTACCGAGTATTTTAATGAAGTCCTTGCAAAATTTCTTAAGCTTAAAGGCATAGTTCACCAATCTACTTGTGTTAACGCCCCTCAACAAAATGACATTGCCGAGAGGAAAAATAAACATTTACTGGAAGTATCTCGGGCCATTATGTTTGCTATGATTGTGTCAAAATACCTTTGGGGTAACGTTGTGTTGACTGCATCATCCTTAATCAATTGAATGCCCAACCGTGTTGTGCATTAGGCTACACCCCTAGATGTGTTTAAAAAAAGTTTTTTATTCTACTCTTCCCCTTAGGGTTTTTGGGTGTATTGTGTATGATCATACCTCGACTAAGGGAAACTCCAAACTAGATCGTAGAGCTGAAAAATGTTTACTTATTGGGGTATGCTCCTAGTTAGTGCTACAAGCCTTTCACACAAAATTGTTGTATCCATGGATGTCACATTCCAGTAAGATAAAAAAATTTCTTCAAGAGTAGAACTCTAATGAAGCAAATTTTTTTTGGATTTTACTATTACTCCCAACCCCCTACCCACAATCAATATTGATCACAATATAATCTCTGATAATGAAGGCAAAGAAACTACTCACAATATAATCTTTGATAATGAAGGTAAAGCAACTCCTTGTAATATGTCCATGCTAGGAAATCCCAATTCAACCACAAGGCGAGAAATACTATTGTCCGTTCCTAAGGAACGGAATACTAAGCTTCGTGTTTATTCTAAGAGACTCAGTTAAGAAGTGGAGAATAACCTACCTCAACATTGCACAACCTCTCAAACTCCTCGAAGAATGAACCTAGGAACAACTCTAATTCAGGTAACCCATCTGCTACTTTACGCCTTGATGTGCCTAATAATGATCAATCTATACCTACTGACCCACAAGTTACTCGTGATGTTTCTACTAATTTCTCTTCTTATAATTACCTATCCATAGCAATTAGGAAAGGGAAACGGGCTTGTACCAGCCATCCCATATCAAAGCACCTATCTTATGGAAAACTATCACACAAACACAACTCCTTTACCTCTAAAATCACTAACCTGATTGTACCAAGGAACATTTAGGAAGCACTTTAAGATCCGGATTAAAGATCAACTGTTATGGTAGAGGTAAATGCACTGGAGAATAATGGAACTTGGGAACTTGTTAATTTCCCTAGAGATAAAAAGCTGGTAGGGTGCAAATGGCTATTCAATGTTAAATTCAAGGTTGATGGCAGTGTGGAAAGGTTGAAGGTAAGGCTGGTTGCTAAGGGGTTCACTAAAACCTATGGTATTGACTATCAAGAGACATTTGCTCCTGTTGCAAAGGTAAATACTATTCGGGTGTTGTTATCCTTGGCTGTAAATTTTGGGTGGACTTCACATCAACTAGATGTAAAAAATGTATTTCTTAATGGAGACTTAGAAGAAGTTTTTATGAGCCTACCTCCAAGATTTGAGGATACCTATGGGAGGAATAAGATGTGCAAGCTAAGGAAGTCATTATATGGCGTAAAACTATCCTCTAGAGCATGGTTTGATAGATTGGAAGGGCCGTGAAGAGTTATGGCTACTATCAGACTCAAAGTCAATCATACATTATTTTACAAGCAGTCTAAGGCAAGTAAACTATCTATCCTTATTGCTTACGTGGATGATATCATTCTAACTGGAGATGATGTATCCAAAATAGTAGAGTTGAAGAAGAGATTAGCCAAAGAATTTCAAATTAAAGACCTTGGACCCCTCAAATACTTCCTTGGGATGGAGTTTGCCAAATCAGAAGAAGGCATATTTGTTAATTAGAGGAAATATATACTAAATCTATTGAATGAGATCGGATTACTAGCCTGCAAGGCAACTGATATACATGTTTAAATAAGTGTGAATCTTAGCTCAGCTCAACCTGAAAATATCATTAATAAGGAGAGAGATCAGTAGCTAGTTGGGAGACTAATATATTTGTCACATACCAGACCTGATATAACTTTTTGTTGTGAGCTTAGTGAGTCAATTTATGCATTCACCAGGCCGAGAACATTTGGATGCTGTTTATAGGATCTTGCGGTACTTAAAAGGAACTCCCGACCAAGGTTTAATGTTTCATAAGCGGAACAATCTTCAAGTTGAAGTTTATACTAGTGCTGACTGGGCAAGAAGTGCTACTGATAGAAGATCAATTTCAGGCTATTGAGCATTTGTTGGTGGTAACTTGATAACTTGGCAGAGTAAAAAAAAGAAGAAGTTTTGATGCAATTTCAATTGCCCACAACCTGGTCTTCATGATAGAACAAAAAATGTTGAGGTAGGCAAGCACTTCATGAAGGAGAAGATTGAAAAAGGATCAATTTGTGTTCCCTATACACCGACCTCGCAACAGGTAGCTGATATTCTTATAAAAGGGTTACACAAGAGGTAGTTTAGTGTTCTGGTTACCAAGCTGGCTATGGATGACAAGCTTGAGGGGGAGTGTTGGAAAATATCCAGGTGGATATTTCCTAGGTGTTAATGACTCCTAAAAGTTAGCTAAATTAAATATTAGAATATTATGTACAGCTATTAATTTCCTAAAATAGCTCCTTGTGTTCCCATATATACTTGTACCTATGTATTGACCGTTAAGGGAATAATAATATACATTTGTTCAGCTTATATTTCTACAATTACATCTAAGTTTCCCAATAATACTATTGAACCTGAGTCATCCCGTGTACCAGCCAGTGTTACTCAAGTGTATTCAAGGGGAAAGGCCGTTCCAGAATTGGCACAAGTCCAAGAATCCAACTCAGACTCTGGAAATGAAGTCATGGTAAGATCCGACTCACCTTTACATACTCAAAATTTTGAACCCATTGTTGTTAGGAAAGATGTAAAAGAATGCACTAAGCGATGACTCTATCCTCTATCTCACTATGTCTCTCTTAAGCGCATATCACCAACCTACCAAAAATTCATTGTGAGTCATTACTATCCCTAACACAGTTTCTGAGGCATTGTCAAAGAGGGAATCGAGTGATGCTATCAGCGAGCAGATGAGCGCATTAGAAAAGAACAGGACATGGGAGATTGTTGATAAATTGAAAGGGAAAAACACTGTTGACTGTAAGTGGATTTTCACACCGAAATACAAGGCTGATGGATCTCTTGAGAGATATAAAGCTAGATCTGAATACATCTGGTTGATGTTGTCCCACAACTCCTCAGCCGTGTGGTAACACATGTAGTTGGACCTGATTTCCTCCTGCATAGAATTCAGTAACCAAGTCATCATCATGGAATTCTCGGCATCCCAAGTGGGATAGAATGGATCCTCAAGGGCAGGTTCCTTCTTTGCTCCTGTCAAGTAGCAGATTTTCCCTCTGCCATGGATGTACATGGGGACTGATTGAGACCAGCGTAGGAAATTTTCTCCATTCAGCCTTATTGTAGTAATTTGAACTAAGAGTCAGACATGGGAAGATGAGGGTTATCGAGTCTTTTGCTGGAGTTTTTAGAAGGGCTTGACTGGTTTGTAGGGAGTTTTGTGGATTCTGATACAACAAACATGGTGGAAGATAACTAGAGGTGGCTAGGGATGTTTTGGTGTTCTGCTTAAAGGATCTTCTGCTTTGATATCATGTAGAAAAAAGTATTTTCTTTTCTATATTTCTCTATTTGACATGCTACATATAAATAGGAATACAATATAACTATACCAGGAAGAAATCTGTACAAGATAAATCAATCTCCTAATTTATCTCCTAACTAATCTCCTCTAATTACTTCTGTAAATCAGTAACTGATTCCAATCAATCACCTAAGAATCAGTAACTAATCATAACATTTAATTCCTAAATATTCTCCTTTCCAACAGTAAGGAACAGTGAGCTGTTGTTCCATCCCTTCCTTCTCCAAAAAATTCTCTTTAGAGACAAATTGAGTCAGTATATGTTTAAAGGATCTCGATTGATCAATTACTTTGTTTCTCTACGAAACTTTTTTGAACTTCTTGAACTCCAGCAAGGTTTCTGACTTCTGAATTAGAAAAGAAAACAGTAGAAGATACACATTTCCATCTATGGACTTTTTTCTCATTGGTCCACAAATATCAGAGTATGAGTTGGACTTTCTCTTAAGCTCTCTAAATGCTATCACCAAAAGGCATTTTGGTTTGCTTTTCTAATTGACAAGCTTTACAAAATCCAGAAGTTTTACAAATAGTTGGCAGATCATGAACTAAATTTTTTTCTGCATAATCTTCATTGTTTCAAAGCTGAAATGGCTGAATCCCTTGTGCCATAGTCCCACAAGAAAGACATCAGCTCATATTCAAGATGGTCAGAAATGGTACAAACATTACCTTTGGAGTTAATGGATATTTTTTTTCCAGTAGTTGTCCCAAGCAGATTTGTTGAAATTTTCACGTACAAACAGTACGTCAGTTCAGACTTTCATACTGGAAATGTAGAAACAGCTATCATTTTTGTTCCTTTCCCTCCGGACAAGCACCATTACCCACCTGTAGGTTTTATTAAAACATTTAAACACCTCATTGTTGGCCATGTTATGTGAACACTTATTTTAAAGTAGCCAACTACGAGCCTTAATTGTTGTCACTGAATTTGTAAATAATTCTCATCAAGTTATGCTTCTAGTTAAACTACTTTTGCTTTCTGTCTTGCTGTTCTTTATCGTTACTTTTTTGCACTTTCTCAACATGGCCTAACTGGTTACAAGCCCCACATTTCACATTAGGCATCCATCAGTAATACTTTTCTGTGAAATTCCTTTTGCAATTGGACCGGTTGGGAACTAGCCTTTCTTTCCATTGCTTGCAATTCCATCATTGTATTGTTTCCCTTTACTTTTTCTCTCACCATATTGCTTCGTGCCTCCATCAAACTTTGTCTTTGCATTCTTGTGCTTCATTAGGAAAACCACATTTGATGCATCATCTTGTCTGAAAGCTCCTCTTTGTTCAAAAGGTTTAAGGCATTTAACTATTCTGTCAAGGAAAACTTTGACAGATTTTTTAAGTCCTCTAAATATGAGATTGAAAATAAAATTTCTTAGGGACACTTATTAGAACTTTATTGACCACTCTAAAGTCAGATAACTCTTCTCCCTACAGCTTAATCTGATTTACTACCTTCATGAGCCTATCTATATATTCCTTGATGTTTCCAGTATCTTTTGTCGAAACCTTAAGTTCTCTCCAAAAGTTGAGGACCTGAATCTGTTAGGTTGTCACTGCCTTCAAACTCACTCTTGATCTTATCCCATGCCTCTTTTCCAGTATTGCCAGTCATGATTCTTGAGAAGATTGTGTCAAAATCAGAATCATGTATTGGTGAGAGTGCCTTGAACTGCTTTGATTTCTCTTGCACTTTGATCTGGTTCACAATTGATTATCAGGAAGTTGTGCTAGGTACCTCTCTACATCTGTCATATCCCACAGATCAAAAGTTTGAAGGTAGGCTTTCACTTTTACTGTCCAAAATTGGTATTTTTTGCTATAAAAAACTGAAAGTATTGAGATAGAAAAACTGTTGGAAGCCATCTTCAACTTTTTGGTGTATAGTTTGTTTTTAATGGAAGTGAACCCTAGCTGGTTTTCACTTGTAGAAGCACAAAACCTGAAAGATCAATTAAGCTCTACTACCATCTTGCAAAACAAAAATAAATGAGGTAAAAAAACTAATTTTTGTAGAAGCTCATCATCAAATGCTTTATTATCTACTTAAATTGTTAAGACAAAATAAGATATTCAATTATACTTGACTACGACATTTATATTCTATCTATAATACTTTTTTTTATTTAAAACTAAATATAACCTAATCTTCAGTTAAATTAAAGTAGATAAAACACAAATTTATTAACTAATCTTAACATATCAACTCTTTACACGTTAACGGTTATACTTTTATCTTTATCTTATACACCTATTCTTCTCAACTTTTTGCACTATTTTTTAAGCTGGATTTTCTTGCCAATAGAAAACTACTTAGGTATTCTGCATCATTAAATATAAAAGATGTGCATTTTCCTGATACAGATCTAAGCATTAGGATATCCTTTGGTTTGACATCATGAGATTTCCCTGTTGAATTCTTGCTCTAGGAAAACCATTCTTTTTTCTACTCTTTGAGTTGTTATTATAAAATGAGAATGACTTCCAACTTATGGGCAGGTGACTCGCAGCTTGGCAGCTAAAGCTTTTCAAAATGATCTCACTCTATGCAAAGAAACATTTTTTGCTTCAGAAATGGATGATCAACAAGTGGCACGGTTTGTTTATGTTGCCTTCTACCTCTTCCCATTTCCATATAGACAGTCAAGATTTCCCTAATGAAAAATGGCAATAAACAATGCAGTTGATGTCACTAATTTTCTGGTTATTTAATTGATTCATTTGTCCATTGGATTCCCTAGAATGGAGTAGCATCATAAATCATTAAAAACTTTCGGAATTCAGGGTAAAATTAGGATTTACTATGATATGTGACAGAAATATTTGACAATGTTTATCGTATTTAAAGAAAATCATAGGGAAAAGTAATTCTTAATTAATCTTTCTTGGAATTGTATAGGGAATATATAGGAAAGTACAACCATAATCACCTCCTTAATTAAGGAGAATCCATTTATTCTCTAAATAATAAAAGCCCACTAATCCAGTTGTTAACCTCTAGCCTTAAACCACCTAATTATCTTTATAATATTAGCTAATTATCTTTAGAATATCAGTTAATTATCTCTAGAATAACAACATTCTCCCTTAAGTTGGTGCATAACTATGGATCATGCCAACTTTGCTTACAAAGAACTCAAAATTTTGCCTTAGTAGTCCTTTGGTGAAGACATTGACAACATATTGTGATGTAGGTATAAATGGTATGCAAATGAGCCCACTTTCAACTTTCTCTTTTATAAAATGCCTATCGATTTCCACATGTTTCATCTGATCCTGCTAAACTGGATTATTGGTGATACTAATAGCTGGTTTATGATCACAAAACAACTTTATTGGATGTTTCACTAATCGTTTAAGTTTTTTCATTACTCTTTTAAGTCAGATTATTTCACAAATTCCTACCTCCATATTACTCATGACCACCACAATTTGTTTTTCACTCCTCCAAGTTACTAGACATTCCCATAAAAAAATGCAGTATCCAAAAGTAGACCTTCTGCTGCTAACAGACCTTGCCCAGTTTGCATCAGTGTAGACTTCGACTCTTTGCTAATCACTTTTCTTGAAGAATAATCCTTTCTTTGCAATTCCCTTTATCTTGAGATTTTGTACACTACTTCCAAGTGTTCTCAATAAGGGGTATGCATAAACTGCCTTACCACACACACTAATAACAAAGAAAATATCTGGTTTAGTGTGGGATAAATAGATTAGCTTTCCGATCAATTGTTGATATCGACTTGTATTTATTGGAACTCCTTCTTTAACTTCACCAAGCTTTAAGTTAGATTCCATAGAAGTATCTAATGGTTTTACATCTACTCATTCTAGTTTCTTCTAAAAGATACAGGATATACCTGCATTGGGCGACTACTATTCCTTTCTTTAATTTAGCAATATCCATCTTGAAGAAGTATCTAAGAGACCCTAGGTCGTCTTTGATTTCAAACTCGTTCAAAAGATTGTTCTTCAAATTTTCCATTTCTTAAAAAATCTTCACTAGTGAGGATAATGTTGTCTACATACGTAATTAGAATTGCAATCCTCTCTTCTACAAAAGTGTTTATGAATATAGTCAGACTATCCTTATATGAAACCTTGAGGCTTCATGATATCTAGCAAATCTGTCAAACTAGGATCTTGGTAATTGTTTCAACCCATATAAAGATTTTTAAGCTTGCATATCCTTTTCTCGAAGCTTTTATTGAGTCCTAGGAGAGCTTCCATGTACACCTCTTCTTTAAAATCTCCATTTAGGAAGGTGATTAGAGACCAATATAGATTAACTATAATAGAAAACAACACACTCATAGTATTCAACTTAGCAACAAGTGAAAAGGTTTTTGAATAGTCAATTCCATAGATTTGAGTAAACTTCTTAGCAACCAAGCACGCCTTATAGCTTTTAAGTGATCCATCATAATTGTGCTTCACAGTGAATACTCATTTACATCCAACCAGTGTTTTTACTCTCGAAAGATCAACTTTAGAGCTCTCATCTCCTCTAGGACCATTCTCTCTACTTAGGAATGTTTAGAGTGTCCTGTATATTCTTAGGAATGAAAACAGTGGACAACTTATAAGCAAATACTTGAAATGATGGAGATAGACCTTGATAAGATAGGAAGTTATATAAAGCATATCGAGTACAAGTTCTAGAATCTTTTTTAAGAGTAATCGGTAAATCTAAAGTTTCATCTGACTCTAAAATAGATATTGGTTTATGAGAAATTGTCTCAATGAGAATAGGCTTATACTCATATTTACATGATTGGTCTTGAATTTTTGGATTTGTCTTCGGGTTAGATTCTTTGCTGTGCTACAAGCTTTCTGTTCCTTTTTTTTCTGTTATGGATATTTTTTTCAAAAGAACTTGCCCTTTAAAACGATATCCGTCTTGTCTCGCGCACGTTTCAGTCTTGTTTTGAGATTGAATTTGTAAGGGCATCAAAGATGGATCCTTATTTCTATTATTTGAGATACTATCAGTTTTTGAATCAGGATTACAGAAAAAATCCACATCATTATTAATGTTGACTAACAATCTTCACTAGATATCTCCCCTTGAAGATGAGGCGAGGGTAAATAAAGGTTTATCTTCAAAAAATGTGACATTCATGGAGACAAAATCTTTTACGTATTGGATCAAAGCATTTGTACCCTTTTTGAGTGGGAGGATAATTAACAAGAAAAACTTTTTCAAAAAAAAAATTTTTCAAGCTCCAGAAGCAAGTTTTTCTTACTGTTATCATGGATATGAACAAATGTAGGACACCTAAACCCTTTAGGGTTATCTGTTCTTTCTTCTCCTTTCCCTTCAAACAGGATTCGAAAGACAGTAAGACTCTTTTAAAAAACTATATACCAGTCATCTTCAAATTCCTACTAGTAGATCTTTTTAATCGCTTATTGGCAAGGCTTCCTTCTGATTATTTATGAAATAATTGATTCCTTAATAAGTGAAAGATAATATGATAACCAAGAGGAAGGAAAACATTTATTAAAATAATTAATAGGTTAGAAATTTTAAACTTTTGAAGGCATCCTATTGATCAAATATGTAGCTATTAGGATAGCCTCATCCCATAAGTACCTAGGAGCATTAGTTGAAAACATTAAAGATCTTGCAATTTCTAATAGAATTTATTTTTCCTCTCTATTATTCCATTTTTTTGGAGGGTGTCAGTGTATGAGCTTTAATAAAAAATACCTTCTCGATAAAAAAAATCCTTACAATTTTGTTGAAATATTCTTTTCCATTATCACTTCTAAAAACTTAAATCTTATTTTGAAATTGTGTTTGGATCATTTTATAGAAGTCTTAAAATACGCTCTCATCATATGATTTCTCTTTAAGTAAAAATACCCAAGTAAGTCTAGTATAGTCATCAATAAAAGTATGAACTATCTTCTTTTAGTAATTGTTTTTGTCGTTGAAGGTTCCCAGATATCACTATCAATCATAGTGAAGGGTTTTGTGGTCTTGTAAGGTTGTGTTGGGAAAGTTGTTTGATGATACTTGACAAATTGACATTGATCTTCATTTGTAAGAAAATTTGGAAACAAATGTCTCATATAGTGGAAACTTGGATGTCCTAATTTAAAATGTCATAACATAATTTTACTCTCATTAAGGTTTGAAATAGAACTGATACAAATTATCTGGGATTGTTTGAGTCATATTCATTTTCAAAGAAATAGAGATCGTCAACTTGTTTAGCATTGCCAATCATCTTCTCAGTGTTCGTGCCATGAAATTGAGAATTAGATGAAGAAAAAATAGCTCAACAATTTTGATCAACGGTTATTTTATTGACTGATAAGAAGCTACTTGACTATTTAGGAACATGAAGAACATTATGGAGTGTAAGATCAGAGAAATAACAATTGATCCTTTTCTAGCTATTGGTGAGAAGAAACCATATGCCATTTTTACTCGTTGATCTTCTACGCAAGAGCTATAGGAAATAATTTAGATGACCCAGTCATAAAATTTGTTACCCAAGAATCGATTATCCAAGAATTATTTGAATTGATACTGAAGCAAGAGGCAACTAAATAATTGCCTTTTGATCCAAAAAACAATAACGATTTGAACTAGAGAAAATATGAGATTGAAGAATTTTATGGATTTGCTCTACCTGTTCTTTTGTGAATGGCTGTGTGCTAGAAGACACTTTGGGTCTGAATTCAATAGTACTGGCTTGGGGGTTGTGATTTTCACTAAATTATTTTTCTTCCAATTTTTTGGCTTCCCATGGATTTTTCAACAGGTTTCTCGTCCATGGAAATTGCATTTACAGTGATCATACCAAGGCTTTTTGTTGTTTTTCCTTTCTCCATCAGCCTCTATTCCTTTAGATACGAGTGCAAAACCTTCAGCCTTTGATTTGGCGTTGACAATCATCCCTTTCTGCTTCATCTCCTTTCTTCTTACTCCCAAGACATGAGGGCAATGGTTTTCTTCCCAGAATCTGGCCTCTAAATTCATCCAATTCTTGATTTAATCCTGCAGGAAAAACATAAATTTTATCGTTTTCTTCCCTTTTTTTAATGTCGAACACTATCATTCAGATAGTCCCAATCATCTTCATAACATAGATCCAATTCTTGCCACAAGGTTACAAGTTCGTTATATGACAAAGTAACATCACAGTCTCCTTGCTTGGCTTCCACAACTTCATTTCTAGTTCAAAAATTTGAGAAGAATTCTCAACATCTGAAATCATTTGGACAGTACTAATCATCTTTATAACATAAGTCCAATTCCTGCCACAAGGTTACAAATTCATTATAAGACAAAGTAACATTGTAGTCTCCTTATTTGGCCTTCCACAACTTCACTTTTGGTTCAAAAATTTGAGCATAATTCTCAACATACGAATACATATCTTGAAACACATTCCATACATCTTGTGCTGTGGGCAGAAACATATAGGGGTTTTCCAATTGTAGGTTATACTGAATTAATCAACCAAGCTGTGGTCAAAAAAATTTTGGACCACTATATTGCCATATTTAGATCATCTGAAGCTGACCTTGTTATCTCTGCAGTCAAATGGCCAATTTTATTGTTTGCTATTCCAGGTAATTCTGGTCGTTCCACTTGTCCTTCATCAATTGAAAGGGAAAACTTGAGCTGAAAAGATTATTGCTATATTGTAGGTTTCTCGTTGTAGCACCAGGATTAGTCACACTCAGATTGTTGAAATCATTGATGGAAGATGAGGACAAACTTGGGAAAAAACAATCCTTATTCAAATAACTACTGAAATAATAACAACTAAATTTGTTTTACCAACAAACTGGGAACAGATTCATCCTAGATAATCAACAGAAAGTGATTACCCCATTTCAATAAAATACAAGAAAGGAGTAGATAATGAGGTTGTGGATGCTCTGTAAAGAGTAGGAAGCTTGGAACTATATGCTAGGATGGTTTCCAATGTCAATATTGATAGTCGGGAAGATCCTTCTAATACAAATTTGGATTAAGAAGCTATAAGAAGGGAAGATAGAGACGTCTAGCTATAATTGGTACTAATTGTTAACATGGAAGACAGGATTGGTAGTTAGGTTTGATAGAATATTAAGAACTGAGATCATTTCGTGTTTTCATAGTAGTTATACAAGAGGTCACTCTGAATATATGGGGACATATAAGAAGATGCTTGTATATTTGCACTGGAAAATTATGCAGAAGGATATGAAAGAATTTTTCAGGTATGTAGTTTCTCAACAGAGCAAATATGGAGCAGTAGTCTCCCATGAGTTATTCCAACCTCTTCTTGTTCCACTTCTGTACTAAAATCAGTTTGGATTTTATTGAAGACTTGCCCAAATCAAGATGAAAATATGTTATTTTTACAGTGGTGGACCGCTTGAGTAAGTACACTCATTTAGTTGCTCTCTCACCCATATTCAATTATCAGTGTGCTAGGGTATTTGTAGAACAAATGAATAATCTAAATGGCATACTGCAAGAGTGAATACCAGTGACAAGGATCTGATTGCACCTTTGAAGCTGTTTATGGTTATTTACCATTCTTACATGTGCCTTATTTTGCTATAGATTCCAAGTTAATTGCAGTGGATCAGATTTTAGTTGATCCACAAAAAGTCTTATCCTTGATTTAATTATTGAGTGCATTAAGAAGATCACTGACTTAGGCTCTAAAGGATGTGCAAGTGATTATTAAGTGCATCAAGATTTTTGGGCCTTTCAAAGATGTGGGAGCAATGAGGAACCAACTTCAGTCTTTTTACTGGAGACAACTGACTTAGGCTCTAAGATTCCAATAGGTATTTTGTACAGATGCACGATGAAGTGAAGAGCAAAGTGACTGTTCAAGTGTTGGTGCAGGTGGATAAAAAACTACTTGGGAATATTTGTATGGTATTCAATATTTGGATATCAATCTTGTGAAAGGGAGAGGCAATGATAGAGGACGTGTTGACAATGTTTAGCCTTATGTTTTTGGATCATGTAACTGTCAGCTAAGTGCAAAATCATCTTCAGGCAATATCTTTGCAACTTGATGCCCAATCCATAAGCTCAGATTTTCAGTTTCATGGAAACTGAAGAACTTGCTATTTGTTAGAGAAGAATTTTCTACTTTCAACATCTTCCCTATCCTAAGGTAGGGTAGCAATCTCCAAAGGACTTAGCAATATAGATTATCAGCTCCTCTATTGACTCCTGGTCTAAATCCATTGATCTTGAGTACTTGGCAGTTGATATTGTGGTTTTTTTTTCCTTAAAACACATCTAGGTCCAACAAGCCAAAAAGAAATCATACCTCACCAAATGCACCTTTGCCGATCATTGTCAATAACTCGAAATCATCAA
>JANSVB020000041.1:92051-104664 GCA_025504935.2 Erythroxylum haughtii
GTAAGATACACCAATTTTTCATAAGAAGAATTCTCCTCTCCCAAATATTCTTACATTTTAGTTTCGATTTTATAACAGTTTCAAATATATTTTCATTTTTACGATTAAAAATTAGTAGTTTATTTTATTTAAAATATTGTTCATTATTAACTGATTTTATTAATGTAATTATGTTTATATCAAATCACTATAAAAATATTAATAAAATTTAAACATATAACAAAGAAAAATTAATTTTAAAATGAAATAAAAATTGCATAGAAGTATGTAGAAGCACGTGATAATTATGTTTTAAAAAGTTGAATCATTTTAAAGCGAATCTTAAAGTGCTATTTTACGAGTGAAACGCTTGGTACCAAATAACAGAATAGATTCGCTAAAGAGTATGGGAAGGAAGAATGATACGTTATTGCATCATTGTGATATTCACGCAAAGGAAACGGACAGTTGGTTAAGTATTGAAATGTGTTACATTAGAAATTATTTGATTTAATTTTAATTCCATGTGTATTGCATTTGCAACATTATCGGTCGGTGGGGGTGAATTACAATTACTTATTCACCAGGAAAATCAATATATTTATATAAACTACGTTTTTTGTCATAACATGTGAATTGGACGGGATGTCGGCGTCAGATGAACCGGGTGAAATCTGAGTACCAATAATTTTATTAAAAATCAGTTAAGCGTCGTTGTCTCTTCTCTTCCGTTTCAGTTCCGATTTCCTTTTTAAGTTGGTTCACCCACATTGTCTATGTTAATTAAGGTTTGACTTCAACAGTTCTATTTATTTCCGATATGTTTGAACAAATAACTTTATCGTGAATGATTCCCTTTTAGTTCTTTTCAAATGGATTTGTTACACAAGCCAACCAGACGTTTCTTTTTTACGGAGATTCAATTGAAAAATAGATTATTTGTTTCCATTACTCTGTTCTTATCATATTTTATAAATATCTATTCATCTAATAAATAAGACCCACTAGAAATATATTGATGAATATTAATAAAATAGAGTAATGGAAACAGGTGATCGGAATTTTATAAACCAAATTACTTTCGAAGTTTGAATTTAACATTTGTCTTATCCTAAATATAATAGCTTATCCAAACTCTATCCCAAAATTTTCTAATATTTAAGTCCTTATTAAAGAGTAATTGTGTTTCAAAAATCATTAACAAAGGTTCAAGCGGGGTATCCTTTCATTTTTCTATCCCATACCTTTTGTTTTTAATATTTGGAACACGATAAGCAAAAGAGTTACACATATTAAGAGTTTAAAGTTTTAAATATTATTTGATAAATTAAATTTTAATGTAGGATATGTGTTGAATTTGAAATAAATACCTCATGTTAATCTCATGATATTTGAAATATATTCAATCTATAAGTAATTGTTAAAACAAATTATTTTTAAACTATAGAGATCAAATGAAACATCACTTAGAAGGACGAGGTTGGCTTATCAACAACATCCCCTTCAGTTTTAAGTCATTAGAATGTTAAAGAAATAAATCGAACTTCTTAGCAAGTTTTATGTACCGAGAAAAATGGAATTTAAAGATCTTATTAATTTTAATGAAGGCACATTGAAAATATAGTTTTGACAATTAAAATGGCATCAAAAGTCATCAGACTGGAAAATCAAATTACAAACTTAATGTTTTGGGGTTGAAGAGTAAAATTAACTACGCATAAGTCACGGAGATAACCAATGGCTTTAACCATATTATCAAGTAAAAGATAAAAATTATAAGGCGTCGGTCCAATGGTGTCGGTTGGACGCAAAGAGTGTCCATCCAACCCATGTTGTCACCAGATTGAAATTCGGCGCGTGTGCGTCACACGATGCTGCCTGGGTTGTTTCAATCCAAATGCGTGAATGATTAAAAAAAAACACAAAAAGAAGGGTTTACGTAAGAGCACGTGAAGGGAGGCACCGCTGCATGTGCATGTGAATGTTAGAACTCCACGTGGGGCCTCTAGTGCTTGCCAGTTGCCAGATTTTCATGCCGCACAAGCTACGGTAAATGAACATTAGAAACCGGAAAGCCTTGTTTCTGAAGCCAGCAGCGCTGAAGTAGAGCCAATGTTCACATATTGTGAAGAGTCTTCTTTTCTCCTCAACTTATTAAACACGGCAGAAACTTGCCAACCCTCGTCAAATCCCAAGTCCAAAAACCTACAATATTTATAAGGAAAACCCTTTCTGTCATAGTAAGATTAAATAGTACTAAAAATTTTAGCTAAATTTTTATTATTTTTAGAATACTTGATGGTTAAATTTGAAAATAAATATGTTAAAGAATATTTTAAAAAAATGTAATTGATAGTTTGTTTGTACTTATCATTTGTTAAATTCATCATTTTTTAAAATTTACTGTTATGAACCTATTTTTCCAGATTTTTTTGTCATTTACTATTGTCATATGTTATTTGTTATTGTACTTTTGTTATATATGAAATAATATTGTAGCAAGCAATTGTTTTTATTTACCATTGGCGTTTTTTATTTTCCCATTTAGAGGATTAAGCTTGGACTATGATGAGGTTTCAAATTTTTATATCACAATCGATTAGTATAACTATTAGTCCAATATCTAAATATTTACATTAGTTGTTATCATTTTGGTATTTAAAGTTTGGAGAGTTCCATATATACTTATGAGAATCATAAGTGAAAATGTTATTGAGAGAAATGAGATCTAGAGACTTTTATGGTAATTTATAAAACAATATTTGATTATTAATATGAGTTTCAACTTGATTGTTATTTGTTTAGAGTGAAAGTCATTATAATGAGGAGAGATAAGAAGAGCATGAATAGAAGAACAAAGAATTCCATTCTTCGTTTGTATTCTAATACGAAGCTTGTCCAATTGGTGTAAAGTATATTTTAGTTTATGTAGTGATTTGTATTTATAATATGGTAGTATATGTTGTATAATCCAATGGTACACTTTATGTAATACAATGGTAGTTTTTGAATAATTTGTATTTATAATATGGTAGTATATGTTGTATAATGCAGCGGTACACTTTATGTAATATAATGGTAGTTTTTCAATAATATTATGATGTCATCTTTTATCCTGGCATCATCACCATGAAATCACTAACTTTGGCACCAACTAAAATATATTGCCATTTAATTTTTTGTCTAATAATTTGAAGGTTAAGGTTAGGCATTGAGTATATAATGGTTATCTAAAGAAAGTAAATATTTGGAGGTTGCTTGATAGGTGTGTTATATAATACCCTTAATATATCGCCCCCTTCTTCATGATCATTATAGTTTTTTTTTATATAATTCGCAAAAATCATAATGTGTGACCACCCTCGTACTCTCCCTTCAATATGAAATGGTGCGTCTAATTGCTTGAATTAAAAATGCATGATGGGTGATTTTGTATGGGACCTATTTATTGTAGTTGGTTTGTAATAATTGTTCATTCTTATAAATGATACTAAAAGTCAACGTGTATAGATATACTTTTGGGAAATTTTATTAAAGGGGTTTTGTAATTTATTGTATGCATAAAATCGGGTAGATAAAACTCTCAACTCAC
Organism: Erythroxylum haughtii; assembly: GCA_025504935.2. Taxonomy (NCBI): domain Eukaryota; kingdom Viridiplantae; phylum Streptophyta; class Magnoliopsida; order Malpighiales; family Erythroxylaceae; genus Erythroxylum; species Erythroxylum haughtii. The sequence continues at coordinate 95,623 of JANSVB020000041.1, forward strand.
TCTAAATTGCATACTAGGCATTGAGACAGTAAAGCAACTCATCTAAAGTTTTAATCTTATTTAGATCATTCTAAGTTATATTTCTATTTAACCATTGCAAATTTAGCTCCATATAAGCATCTTCATTAACAACAAAAATTTTCACCTAGCTCACTTTCTTAATCACTTTGACCACCTCCATTACCAAACTAACTTCTACTAAAAAGCACAACTTCACATTTTTATTAGGTTTAGAAGTTATAGTTCTTAAGATTTCATACCTTTACAAGTGACCTTTATTGGTGAAACGTAGCATTAAATGTTTCACTCTCATTGTCAGTCAAGTTTCACTATATGCAATTACCCATCTCTTGAATACGCCCTTGCCTTTGTATGAGGATATTCTCTTTCACATATTTTCAAAATTTCTTCATCACAATTCAAAAGAACCAATTAATTTAGACTTATCCACCTCTTGGATACACCCTTACCTTTGTTTGAGGATGCTCTCTTTCTCATATTTTCAAAACTTATTCATCACAATAAAAAAGAATCAACTAATTTAGACTTAGAACATTCAAGGGATTTTAAAGAAATTTAGCAATCTTTTAAGAGTTGATTTAATTTCTGTTTGGCCCCTTTATGATGTGTTTTATATTTATTTTATTATGTTTTCTATATTTAGTTCATTGTCTTATAGATGATAAATTTAAGGAGTAAACACAAGACTTAGTGCATCTTTTCCCATAATTATATAATTGATTATATTTAAAACTCATTTAGAAGATGAAAAGATGGGTAACAATTGTATTGAAGATTTGAATTTTTGAAAAAAAAACTTTGTAGAAGATTTACAGAGCTAATTCTAACTCAAAGATGTTGAAAAGTGGAGAAGATGGTGAAGCAAAGTGCAATAGGTGTCAAACTTGTTGAGGTAACAAGTGCATGTCTTACAAAAGTCTTAGAAATTGAGAAATAGAACAAGACTAACATTGGAATTGATCCTAGACTAATACCGAACTCATCTAAAATTTATAAAAAGAAATAGAACAAGGTTGGTCGTAGTTATACTTGATGTTAAGCATTGGTTACACTTTAACTTGCAAAGATTAAAAGTAACAAGATCGACATCATTGCTGGAGCTGGTTCTAGGGTCCAATTTATGAGGAAATAGGATTCTTTAAGTTCAAATCATCTAGAACTCTATTTTATAACCTTATTTACAAATACTTGTATTAAAGTTATATGGAGCTTTTTAATATAATTCTAGCTTAGTTTCTTATATTTTTATTTTCTTTTTCTTGGAGGAAGATCTGGAGCAAGGATTGGAGGGACTTATGACATCCTCTCTTATTCTTTTCTTTTATGTTGAGATTTTTTTGTGTGGCTAGAAACATAAGTTAAGTTAGGGATATAGCTTATAAGGTTTATTGAATTATTTAAACATGTTTTGATTATTTTATTGGTTGAATTTATTCTCTTCAATCTTAATATTAAATTTGTGATTGGGCACCGTAGATTCAATCTTAGAGATTGTATGAAGGGATGATGAGTGAAGTATGACCTATGAACTAGGAGAATAAATAATTTGGCTCTAGAGAATAATGGTATCTTAAACTTTAGTGATAACTATATAGATTAACAATTCTTAATAAATATAATTATATTAAATTATGCCTTTATGCCTCTATAGAGGACATAGATATGTTAGGTTAATTGTTATTTCAATATAGATAATCAATAGTGTATGATAATTGGAATCCCATATAAGTGAACTCTAAAATCCTAACATTTTTTAAATTGATTTCTTTGATTAGTTATTTTCATTATTTTTATTAGTTCTTTTGTTTAATCATCTTCAGTAAACCCTTTATTTATTTTATTTGTTTTATTAAGATTAATAGATCTATAAACTAGTTCTCTATGAGATCAATACTTTAGAATCATTCCAATTTTATTAAGTTATTTACGATTGATATTGTACACTTTCAACTTAGGAAGAACTATTGTTAGAGAGATTACTTTACCAATTTTGTTAACCTTAGTTTGTTTTTATTTTTTTATTTTTTTATTTTTTACTTGTTATTGTTTTTGTTTGTTTTAAGTAAAGAATACAAGATAAAAGATTCAGAAGTGACAGCTTAGACCCTCTAATTCAATTTAATGTCCGAAAAGAATATAGTGATAAGGATAAAATAGATGGTTGCATGTCAAGCTCTAGTTTTGGATGTGGGGTAACAACTATAAAGGATACATACAGGGGATATTGATTGCTAGTGATTAGTGTAAATCCCTTGTATAATATTAGACTAAGTCAATGGGTAAGGAACAATAATTTTAAACAAGTACATCTACTCTTGCTCCTGACCTTTGGTGGATCACTTGGTGAGGACGCGATCACATTCATCAAATAGTTCTATTCGGTGATCCAAACAATTCGACTTAAAGATCAAGAAAGGACATAGTTGATCTCAACAAAAGTGGCTCTTTTAAGGAGTAAGACTAGGTGTACAATATGTTTATTTTGAGGTATTTTCCACCACACAAGGCATCAAACTAAGGAAGCAAATACAAATCAAGTATGTCACAAATCTTGGGAGCAATGTAAAGCTTTTCTAAGTCAGTGCCCTCATTATTAGTACTAATTACAATTGGTGATGCAATTTTTTATAAGAGTCTGACATTGACATATCAAACTTTGATAGATAATATGGCTTAAAGGACAATGTTCACAAATATCGTCGAAGAGATAAAAGAAATCATAAAGACCTTGACATGAAATCCTCCGACCAAATTGGTAGGGAAATCAAAAGTGTTCCTTTGTGAGGTGTAAGCAATTTTAGATATGGAAATATAAATATTAGATCTTTTGACTTAGATGAATATATTTTGACTCGTGATAAGGGCAATGAGGAGGTATGTTACCAATATAGCATATATGTGCACCTAGCCCAAGCATAAATAAATGTTGATTCATCCTCGAACTACAATGGGGAAGTAAACTATACAACTACCAAGGGAGGAAAGAAAATGATGCGAATGACCACTTCTATAGCACATGCAATTCGAGGTGGAGCAATCAACCAACCTTTTTATGGACTAAACCAGAAGAAATTAGAGTAGACGTACTATTAAGACCATATAGGTTTTAAAATTAACCTCAATTTTAATAGCAACCAGTAAGAAAAATGGGATGGAAGATATGTTTAAATAGTTCGTGTCTTCCATAGATGTACTATTAAAACAAATAATAAAGATAATGAAAGCATGCATCCTTGAATTTAATAAAATATTGGCCAAATTTGTGCAATCAACCAGTGTATCAATTCATAATATGAAGGTACAAGTAGGCCAATTAGTTAAGGAGTTAACTGAAAGAGGTTAAGCAAGATTTTGAGTAACACTGAGGTAAACTTTAGGGATTAAGTATGTACCATCACATTCAGGAGTGGTAAAATACTTGAATATGATGTTGTTAAAGAAGAGAAATGAGGAATTCGAGAAAACCAAAGGAGCATAATGAGAAAGAAAGAAGCAATGGAAGATTGGTGCTGGTCTCACCAACATATGACTTGAGTGTTAACATGAAAAACATAATAGAACTGGCTAATTTTGACCATAAATAGAGACCACATATATGTCAAGTCTTATGTTCTACCAATTCTATATCTTATGAGGCTTATGACAAAAATCAATGACGATAAATTTAACAAAATTTTGAATGTCCTTAGGAAATTAGATATCAATATCCATTCTTTAAAGTTCCAAGTATTATCTCAGATGTCATCATTTGTTAAGTTATTGAAGGAGATCATCTCCAATAAAAACAAATTAGATGAGTAAGTTATGTTGCTTGCCTTTGACAGAGAAGTTTTATGCCATCATAAACAACAAGTTACCTTTAAAGTTAAAGGATCTAGAGACTTTAACCATTCCTTACAAATTTAGTAATTTAAAAGTTCTTAAATGTTCATATGATTTAGGAGCTAGTATAGATCTAATATTTGTATCTTTTTTTAAAGTTGGGAATAGGTGACTAAATTCAACGAATGTATCACTCCAGTTATCATATCATTTTGTTAAGTACTATCAAGGATGTGGAAACCTTACTTATAAAAGTAGGCAATATTTTCTTTTTGTCCAAAATTTTCTTATGATGGATATGGAGTATGACATAGAGATTCCCAACATCTTTAAGAGACAATTTTTGGTGATTGAAAGGAACATGATTAATATTGCTGAGGGAAAACTTTCAATTAGAGTATGAAAAAAAGAAAGTTGACTTTTATATTTATCAACCTTTAGAGACTTCTTGTCCTTGATGAGGATTTCTTTAGGATGGACTTAAAAAACCTTAATGTGTAGGAATGCCTAAGGCTTTAATTAAGAAGCAATAAAAGGAGCATGCTATTAGGGATGGTGTCTTTGAGAAAAATGGGGAGTCGAAGCTGTTAACTCATACCAAATAAATACTTGAATTGGAGTTTGAGTTTTTGTCTCCTTAATGACAAACACACCTAGGAGATTCAAAGGATTATCCTACTAATACCTTTTCTCCTTTGTGTTTTGTGTAAAAAGGGAATTGAGATTTTCCTAATGTTAATTGGGGATGATTAAAGAGTTTAATAGGGTGTCTAGCTAAAAGGCATCTAAAGAAGTGCTTGTTGGGAGGTATCCCAACAATTTTAAATTTTCTTTTTATATATTTCTTTTATTCTTAATGTTTATTTTATTTTGTAGGCTAACTTTTATAAAATTCCTTGGAGTTTTATCTTACTATAGTTGCTTGGAATAGGGGAGAATTCTCAACCTTAATCACCCTATTTATTAACTTGATTATCTTAATTGTTTAGCATAAAGGGTAATGTCATGTTCAAATGTAAGGGGATTGAATTTTCAAAGTTTTCCATTAATTTTTGTGTTAACTAACATTAATTCTTTATTAAGTTTTGATTTGATAGGGTCTTATTTTTATATTTTTCATTTGTTGAACCATAGATACATATAATAATTTATCAAGCCAAAGGTCATAGGGAGAAGATACTATGGAAATAAAAAGGGAAAATCAAGTTTAAGCATGAATTGAGGATTAGAGAGCATAACTGTAACATCTCATGTTCAGGGCTAGACCCCATAATTGTGAACTGAGTGTACTGAAAGCAATTAGAATGCATAAAAGAGTAAATCTCGTGTCAATTAAAAAAAAGGCAAAAGAAATGAAGAAAAAGAGAAAAGTGTAAAAATAAAAGGAATTAGTGGAATAATAATTCATTTATTTTTATAAATTATTTATGATTTCTCCATTAGTTGTAAATATTTTTATTCTCATGTATTCCCTTTTTCTTTTGTAGCATATTTAATCATTTTGGCCCCATCATAACCCTAATCAAAGTCTTTAATTTTTTCTTATACATATCTATTTAGTAATTAAGACTATACGGTTTTCAAACCTATGGTAAGTTCACTTTTAATAAAAAATGATGAGAGTACCTCGCCAATTTTCATAAACTTGTGTAAATGAGTGATATTTTGTAAGGACATGTTAATCATGTTATTTAAACTTGATAAATGAGTTGAGTTTGTCTTATTTATGATTTGCTTATGAAATATTATGTGTCAGTTTTGCAATTTGACCGAGACTTGAATTTGTATACCTTATGTTGTTGCCTATAGGGATAACTAACAATTTTAGGACAATGTTTATGGGTAGCATTTAAGTAAATCCTTACAAGACTATATCTCCTCCACTAGGCATACTTAGAGGTTTAAAGGTTTATGGTATGTGCAAAATGTTACTGTACACCTAAAAAGTGAAAATATTTTGTTTTTAGTTTGTTTTAGTCTAAGTTAGCAAAAAAGTTTATTTACTTAAGGATAAGAAATGAGTTTAAGTGTGAAGGAATTTGAAAATTTGATATTATACATATTATTTTAAATCAATTTACTTTGTATTTGAAACTTTTGTGACATGTTTTATATGGATTTTATTGTCCTTTTCTATGTTTATTATATTTTTTATCATATGGATATCTATGTTTAGTTCATTATTGGCTCCTTCCTCAAACTTTGATCTTTATAGGTCTACATATTAATGTGACTGTTATCTAACAAAATACAAGACTTGATAAATCATTAAGTCTTAGTGATCTAAGTAGAGAGATGAAAGAAGCTTGAAACAAAATACAAATCTGGGTAGGAGACCTGGGTTTCCTCCTCTTCTTTATACCTATTGTTGTGAATACTTCCTTTGTGATCTTGCCATTTAGATGTGCAATCTCTTGAGGGAGGGAGATAGGGTGATGGGTGATGTGTCAGGTTAGGTTTTATGCAATGGGTAAAGTTAGATATGTTAGGTTAGGCTTTATATGGTGGGTGAGGTTAGCTTCAAATAGCTTAAAACCTTATCGAACTCAAACTGTGATGATATGACCTAAGCTTGATCGAGCTTTAAATTAGGCTCGAGCTGTAACGTAAGAGGGTTAGGTTAAGTCAGGCTAGCAACAAGCCTAGGCCTATAGACTCATTGTTGTTGCCACATGTATATTTTATAATGTAAGTGATGGTATTTTGTCTATATGAATTGGTACTTGTTATGAAAATGTTGGTATTTCGTATCTATATTGTTAGTATCAATCCTATTAAGTTAAGGTATTTTTTATTTAAGTGATGTTAATTTATGTATATACTACTAGTATTCTTTCATAACGATGGTGGTATTTCTTATTTAACGTAGTGGTATTTTTTGTGTAGGATTCAAATATTTTCATAATGGAGTGGTGGTATTTAAAGTATTGAGAAATCTTTTTAATAAGTGATGATATTTTTCTACATAATACCAAATTTTTCTAAAGAGATGTAATATTTCTAGTTTAAGATGATGGTATTTTATTTTGTTTTTATATAGGTTTATGTTATTTACAATATAATCTAGTGAAGTTTGCTCAAATTAAGTTAAGGAATATAAAGGGGAGGTACTTTTTATACATTGTACTAGTATTTTTTTTCATAAGAATGGTGGTTTTTCTTTTCGAGGTGGTAATGTTTTTTACATACTTGTAGTATTTGGAATATAAAGTCATGATATTATTTGTTAATTATAACATTTTACTGAAAATATTACATTGAGAAAGATGGGTTATAATATTAATAAATATAATAACTACAACCTTTTTCTATTTATATAAAGGGAAGTTTTTTCATAAGACTGGTGGTTTTTCTTTTCAAGGTAGTAATGTTTTTTTACAAGCTTGTAGTATTTGATATATAAAGTCATGATATTTAAAATATTAATTAAAATTTATTTTTATTTACAATATTTTACTCAATACATTGCATTAACGAAGATGGGTTATAATATTAATGAATATCCTAATCAAAATCCTTTTCCATTTATCTAAAAATGACTATTAAATGATGGGCCGCCTAAACTAGAACATTCATCAAAATCTAGACAACAAATTTATAAATACACAATTAAATTCAAATTAAAAAGGGTTATATAACATCTCATAAATCTTTATGTTATCTATCAAAAAATATTCCATTCCAAAATAATTAAATTAAAAATAATCGTCGAATGATTTTTCAAGTGCATGTTTTTATTTGCAATTTGGTACAAGAGGAAGATATTACTGGCATAAGGAGTTGTGGTCACTTGTGATCACTTAGTTGCAAAGGTGCTTTTGAATCTCCATTGACTACTTCCATTACAAATCATATGCATTAGCAACAACAAATTACATGTTAAATATGTACACAATATAAGCATATGAACCCATCATAATCTTTGATCTAGATGCCCAATCTTTACGCAAAAATTCTAAGACACAATATAGATAAATTCCACAATCATCTACAATAATTGTCAAATTAGTCAAAATATTATCCACTCTTTATAAGTGAACTAAAAACAATATGTAAATGAAAATATTGCATTCAAATTGGGATTTAGAAAATGTTATTCTTACTTGTTCTCTTGACTCAAGAAATTTACTACATAAGATATAGAAAAAGTATACCAGAAAATTATAACATCACATTGCAAACTAAGTGACATCATCACCGACCATAAAACATATGCCCACAGTTATCTTATTGCAAACATTACATGCATCAAATTGTAACCCATCAATGCTTCACTCAATTTTTGCTTAATGAAATCATCAATATAATTTAAGTTTCCTAATCTCCTTTGTTTCTAATAAACCGCATCAATACCCTCAATGATTGTTCTGAAGTACTAGTAAAAAATCACAAAAAAAAATTTTTAACTCTAAACCATTATTTCATATAACACAATATTGTAAGGAAATACAAGTCAAAGATTGTGTGTGTGTGTGTACACACGCATACCTTAGTACTCATATACAAATTATTATCAATATCTAAATTTATGTCAATATTTCTTTCATACTTCAAAATAGTATGCAATAATCAATAATCGATAAAGATTTTTCGAGGAATTTCTCCAACACTTGATTCACATCTACTTAATAATAATACAAGATGAAATTCAATTCCACCATAACGTTTATTTTCCTTCTTCTCATAACCAAATATGCTAAGATTACTCTTTACAAACATTGGTTCCATTATGTAACAAAGAACTACACTCTTAAGTAACAAAATTAGTAAAATTCCACTAACAAGTTATTAGGTATATATAACATAAGATATTCGTAAACAATCAAAATATTGTAAAAATATTTATAAATTAATTTCTTAAATTAATTTGGACAATCATCCCACTGTGTTACTCATATAGTTCATAGGCTTAAATATGAAAGGATGTTATAGTGTTAAACAAAACATAATATTTTGACCGACATCACTATCAATAAATCTATAAGAATAATTTCATTAAAAATAACAACAATAGGTGCGCTAAAATCAATATTATCCAAACAAATAACATAAATACCTTGTCTTTGTATGCAACTTTTCTCTAGAGGAGTTTTACATATACTTAATCAAAAGTTAGAAATCTATTATGAGACGATTATTTCTTTCAAAATTGTGCTAACTTCGATCATGTTGCATCACCAATGCATGCCTTCAGATGCA
>JANSVB020000041.1:104670-114888 GCA_025504935.2 Erythroxylum haughtii
TGTTTACCATTATGCTATTAAGTTTAATATTTTTGTTATCAAATTCATTTCATAAACACAATTGATCAGTTAAGCTTTATATGATGTAATCTTATGACCTTATTTAAGCCTTTTTTTTGTCTCTTCTAATTTTTATTGTTTGGTATCTTCAGCATTCATCATCAATGTCTTCCTAAGATTCCAACTTTTTCTAAATATTTTTATTTTATCTAGAATATCAAAAATCATTATAAATAGTAATATAAATGGATGGAAGGCTTTTTAAAGATATACCACTCTCTTGAGCCTTATCTTCTTACTTTTCTCCTGTATAGTCTCATTCTTCAAGACTACCTCAACCTCATCCTTCTTAGTCATCATAATGTCATCCTATTTAAAGACGTCTTCTTCTTTTTTTGGATCTTTCATTATTGTCTCCTCTCGCCTTCAAGCCTATTATTCACTTATATTCATCATCATCAATGTCTCTTAATGCCTTGAAACTTCTTCTCTTTCTCTTCATTTAACTAAAATGTCAATTATTAATAAATAAACCGAAATTTATGGACAAATAGGCTCCTAACAAATTAATAACCATTATGCTTGTCTCATTTGCCTCCTATAAAACCTTCCTCACTTTCCTTGCAACCTCCTATCCTCCGTGATGCTTTCACTTTCCTTGCAACCTCTTATCCTTTGTCATGCTTTGTAGGGTAATCTTTGATGTAATCAGCCTTCACTTTTAAGATAAATTAACATATTAATCAATCAAACTCTTTGTAAACAATATTTCAAAATGTTACTATAATTGCCAATAATAACATTATCTTCAACTTCCTACACACCCACTTCAATATGCTAGAATCATCTAACACCTTGTCAATATTGATATCATCCTAAACTATAATCATTATCATCTTCTCTCCTTGAAGGGATGGTTCATATGTAGCTTATCTAAATGAAAAATCTGCAAACAAATTAAAAATTCAAGTAAATTTTATAAGTTACACATTTTGTACATATCCGAATATTTATTGACAATATTAATTTGTAGGACACATAACTCACCCTCAATATAGCTACGCATCTACCTATCCAAGGACTAACAATTTTGGCCTATATAGCTTGATGGAATTTGTGAGCATCCTTGCAAAGATGGTTTTAGATGAAATATTCTCAACCATGTTGATACCATACTTAGCATTTAAAAAGAAAATTACACTCAACACATAAATAAGAAAGTTTCACCAAATACATTCATCCATTTATGCATCCTTAACTATCTTGATTATGCATTTAATCATTTTTTGGTAAACATTGACTTCATACTCCTGTCAAAGCCTTAGCACCTAGTCTCACTAGCTTTTATGCGTACTTGTTTTATTTCGTTCGAAACCCCATGATCCATGCCACATTATTATCATTAATTTTCTCCACTTATTCCTCTCTAACTTATAGTGATAGCTCATTCAGATCAAAGTGAAGACACAATCAATAGAAAAGGTCCGTCCTCACCTTAAACTTCTAACTACTAAAGAGTTATGAATAACATTGCATTTGACAACTCCATAAAAACTCATGCAATCTAAGTCATAATCAAAATACATTCATATTTTTATGACCAAAGTTTAGTAATTTAACTTAATTTGGTTTAAGTTTCATACCATATTCTTTATGTTGCTACTTTGCTGACTTGTCCCATATATGACAATATCATCCTCAAAATGACGTGAAACTTAAGAATTATAGTACTATATTATTTTAAATACAAAAAATATATGAATAATTATTGAATTATAATAGCAATTGTGTGATAAGTAAATAATATCATAAAAGAGACAAAAAATAATTTCCATAGCTTCATAACTAAATTGAAAAAAAAAGTTTAAATGATAGAGAACGTGGTATATTTAACCTTATAAAATATAAAAGGAATAAAGTGTATTACAAGCTTGATAAGACCTTTTCCACCAAAACATCAAATAGAAAATTCATCTGAGAGTGAATAGCATATGCATTATATAATTTCTAGTATTTAACTTAGCTAAATTAATTTAACATACTTGAGAAAAATATAACTAACAAAATATTGATTGAACAAGTCAAAAGTCCTACACTGATTCTATTAATTATACAAGTTTTTACTGTCAGCCAATCTTCCATTTTGTAGCAAACTACTCAATTTTATAATTAACAAAAGTATCACATTTGACTACTTGGTTAACCTCTGTTTGGAAATGATATGATCTTATCACTGTATTGTCATACAAAACATATAATCACAAAAGTTTAGCACACTAGTGATTTAAGTATATATGTAGTTATTTATGTTTCTCCATCGATGAGTTGATATATTTTTTTGATACAAGTATATGAATACTATTATGAACTTAAAACATTATGTTCTCTATATGTCCTTAAGTTACTCGGAAGTCATTTCTTTTCACAGTGTTAACATTTAGATATTTAATCCAAACAAACTTAGCCTCAATAATTTTTTTAAAAAAAATTAACTTAGCTTCATAACTTATGACGTATCACACACAACTCATTTTACCTATTTCGCGTTCATGTTCTATACATGACACTGAAGTGTAAAATCAAGCTTATAATGAAATACCTACCAAGTCATGTAGGTTGAATGTAAGAGATGCATGGCATAAGCGAATATGATGCTGATCCAAGAAAGCCACTCAATCCTAATTTATCCATACCCAATTTGGTCAATTGGAGTTATTGGTTAACAGAATAATTCTATAGCGATTAACTTTTGTCATGACAAAAGAGACTAATATCCTTAAAACTTTTTATTGTTTAATAACTCTTATAATTTAATATTTCAAAAATAAAACTTTTTCATACTTAATTGACATGCTTAAATTATTTGCATCTCTTTTAACCCAAAAAAAAGAAGAGATAAATTAAGTAAGAAATATCTTTTTAAATATAAAATCATAAAAAGTGTTTTAAAAATAAATAAACCACAAAAAATGAGTGCTTTTTAACTTTTAATATTAAACCAACAAAAAGAAATAAAATAGAACTGAATAATATGCTTTCTACTCTATATATGAATAAAGAAACTTAAAGTGTTAGACAAGCAACAATTGTACCCCATTAGCATAAAAATGTCAACCAAAGGCTACAGGTTCCATGAATTTTGGAGCAAGAACCGCCTATAAATATGCTCAATCTTGAGAGGTTTAGGACGAAGCAAAAGAGCAAGCAATGGCATGACTTCTTTTACGGAGCAGAATAGTGGTGAGCTTCGTGGATTTTAGCAGAATTGTAAAGCAATATTACCAAAGCTTTTGTTTTAATAGTAAACTATAAACCAAACGTGATGCAAAAAGAAGCTGCAGAAACAAAGTTTTGACTTTCTTGAGTTGTCTAGTAGTTAAATCGTGAAGGGGAGAAAAAGTATGTTTGGAATAAATTAATAGAAGAATGCACACTGAAGGAGGCAGCATTTCGTGTGCCTGCCAAGAAATGGACTATAGGGTAAATAGCACTAGCAAATAACAATTAAATAGATGGCTTCATCCTATTTGTAAAAGGTCTTGAATTCCCGGATTAGCACCCCCTCGATGATCTAATGTATCTCTGACAGGTTTACATCTTCAGGAGCAAGGGAAGACATAAGAGTGAAAAGATAAAAGATCCTTCACTAGCTCGAGAGAAGCAGCAGACAAAGCTTGAGAGTATTAGATTCTCTTTTTCTTATTCTATCGGTGAATGGAATCTTAATTTTTCTTGTCAAACTATAATATTAAATATAGACAACTTATTTAAATGGTGTAGCCAGGGAAATTCTGAGGATGACCAACGATGTTTTCTTTCTAACACATTAGAAAGTATTTAAAAATACCATAATATTTTGGAAGGATATTTCAGAATTTCGATTGCCCTTTTACACACAAACGTCACTTCAGGTTGTTTTTATGTGGTAACGTTGCCACGTAACAATGGTACGAGTCATGCATATGAAGGAATTGAATTAGAGGTAAAGTTGACTTTATATTAATTATCAAGCAAGGTCCATTAGCTTTGACATCAAATAGTTGAAAGTAATGCACCCAAAAAAAAAAGTAATTGCAAGCTCTTTTACGTATAAATCATTATTCTATTAATTCATTAAACGCATCCAGACTTTTAAGTCATACCAATTTGGTAACCACGATAACTTGGAAAATTAGCCACATTTCACTCTGCAGTAATCATTGATAAATATTTTTCACACAAAAATAGTTCGTAGGATGTATCTTGCTCCCTTTCAAGTTGGTATTAAACTTCTCAACTGCCAAGAACTTCTCTACTACATTACTCCCTTAATGAACGCAAACAAATAGCATTTAATTCCATACAACTGATTTACCTTCAAAACTATACTCAATCAATATGAGAGCAATGTGTATAGTCGCAATTTGGATAATACAGAAGAATAAATGCACGAATGGAAACTCCTAATTAGGGTAAAAAGAATGAAGGAGAGTTATGAGAACAGATCAACTTGGTACCAGATAAATCAACTTGGTACCAGATCAATTTGGTGTACATAGCTTACAAAAGATGAGGGACCGTTTTGATCATAGAAGACCAGCCCTGCCACATGTCAAAGAGCCAACACAGAAGTCAATGCTAAATGATTAAGATGCCTTTGATAGATGAGCTGTAAAAACACTACAAAATTTGAACTTTGATGGAGAAAGAAGTTTTTAGTCTTTTCTACTATTAAGTTTATACTAATAAATTTATTAATGCTCCTCATCTTATAAAATTTGGAATTCCCCATTATCGCCTAGTATGCATCATGAAAGCATCAAACCAATTGGGAGGCTTATGCGGAAATCTAGAGATTCTTTTCACCATTCTACAATCATCCTGTAATATTTATAACACAAGGTAGATATTAATACTAAAATTGGCCTTGACCCTCGTGTAACCATCCAAGAGTTGTAAACTTGTCGCAATTGGATCCAATTCCCTCCACTTTTTATGGCATAAAAATCCCCTGGTGTATAGGCTGATTAGTAGTACTACACGTAATGTTAACCGGATCTCTAGCCTCTATTATGGAGGTTTGATTAGGACACTAAAATGCCTACACCTTGGGTTGAAAAATTACAACCACGACCGACCAAATTTGCTTCAAGGATGTGTAAAGTAGTCGGCAGAAAGTTTAATTATAGCATTTTAGTTGGGTGAATCCTCCACATGTATCAAAGGTGTCATTTGGCTTCTGTTGACTCCATTCTAAAGCAGAAATGCAACACCTAAAGTGATAGAAGACTAACGAGTTCTCAAGCAGTAAAAAAAGAAAAAACAATGAATTAAGAGGGATCCTCAAGTTGGATAATGGAATATCAAAGCATAGAGTTGTACCTCATGACAATATAACAAGGCCGAGATATATAGATGCACTGAGAAACGCAAGTGATATCATTCCCCTGTAAATACATTTACCATTAAATGCAAGTGTAATAACGAAAGCATCATCAAAAGTTTGTCTTCGTCAGATATCATGCAGAAGCACCTAATGATCAACCAACTACTGTTGTCAAAGTATAGAAGCTTACCAAATGACTCCCCAACTAGGACCATTGCAGGGGCATGGGCAAACTTCTGCAAATTTTTCAGCATCACTGGAGTGAACTCTTCGTGATATTAGGTCATCATAGATATCTGTATAGCATTATCATTGCAGCTTCAGTAATCCTAAAAGGGAAAGAATCATTAAACATAAAAGAAGTACTAGAATATGTACCATATACTGAAAACAATCCGTTCATCACACCTGCAATAGACAATTTGAACATAAGTAGCATCAAAATTTATCTATCATAATGCTAAAATTTAAGGTATAGAGACAAGTTCATCAAGTAAAACAGAGATATGGCACAACAAGGCTATACCCATGAAGAGAATAACATATCGAAGGATCCGTACTTTTGTTAATTCTTGCAATATCCAAACAACAGCAAGGAAAACTATGAATCCTGATAACCAAGTACTTAAGATGTTAGATATGAGCATTTTTGTTTAAAATGAGAAAATGTAGCATGAAAATAATGAGAAAAACTCACCAATACAAAGTCCTCGAAGTGTCCACTGCTCAAAAGAAAGTACGTTTTAAGTGAGATTGTGATTTTCCAACTTTAGAAAAACCCATATTCCTGAACTTTTTAGCTTATTGTGAATATTCTTGCTTTCACAATGTTACATGATCAGAACATCCCCAAAATGCAGCATTTAAATAGGATGCTAGTAATAAAAGCAATTAGCAATGAACAATATCAAAAAACACTGTACTTTTGAATAGTGCTTGTCATTCACAGACAAAGCTCCCTTTAAAAATCTTTTAAGGTGATAGCTCATAAATGATATAAGTGTATTAATAATACTGTTATGCATCTTTTTCATCCCAACAAAAATAAAATCCAGACATTTTTAGAGACCAAATATCAGAATTGTTATTTATAGACTACACTTTAAAGTTGGACTTAAAAACATAAAACGCATAAAAAGTTATTTAGGAAATATTGAATAGAATATTTTGCTTTTCCAGGATGCTATCACACACAGATAAATAAGCAATTTTGGTCTGTCTTTTGATATAGGACACCATAGACTAACGGAATCACTAGATTCCCTGAGGGAGCTTTTAATAGAGACCACATGGTTGTATAACAAAATTTTGCAATGGAGACAGTGTTATTCTGCCACCCATAACTCCACCTCTCAAAATAATAGCAATGGTTAAATGAACAAGAGGATTTATATTATTACATGACCTTAAAGAAGCTAAGTCTTTCTATGTATAAGCGTTGCAAATCACAGAACTTTCAATTTCAAAAGACATCAAGAAAGTAGCCCTTCTATTGCAAGAATTGAACAAAGGAATTTCGAGAAAAGAATTGAACAAAGGTTATTTTGGTCAAATAGACAATATTTTAGTCATTCAAATGCAATTTCATGTCTCATAGAGCTTATATAATGGATATGTGCCTTTTTCTTTAACTTACATTTTTAGCAACAAAGAGCACAATCAGGAGAGCAACAAGAAAACAACCAGCCGCTATTCTTGAAGTTAGGAGATTTGTGGATGCAAGTATCAAAACCATCCCCCAAAATGATGATCCTAGATCTGGATGAAAGACAATAATAATCGACATAACTTACATACATCTGGCCGCATTAAACCAGCAGACGGATAGATGAAAATTCAGAAGCAAAGCATTTTAACATAATTTTCAACATAAAGCTTACATTTACCAAGAAACATATGCAAGCTAGAAAATATTGGCGCAAGTTTTTGGGTGCCAAGCCAAGAAATAAGGAGTAATCTTCTGATTCAAGGGAGGAGGGAACAAAGGTACCTGGCTTGTCTAACCAGGTATATGACAGCAAGAAGCAGATTAGTGTACTCAACCTATTGGTTCATTTTCATAGCAACAAACGGTCAAATGAGTATGGCCTTGTCTTGAGCATTCCATGCATGGAGCATGTACAATTACAGGGGGGTGTTAAGTACCAATTCAAATGCTATATGGCCGTAATGTTAGATCATCATAAATTAAAAAATCACAGCTTTCATGGGTCATGGAAAATTACATCCTGCAGGCAATATCACCCAATATATACCACCGCGTGTATGTGTCACTCCACCTTCATTTGCATGAACCTGAATCCCTTCCACCTACATATACAATTAATTATGAATAAAGTATATGCAAAGGATGTAGTAGGTAACATAGAACTGCTAAACAGCAAAGTATATACTTACAAAATAGATAATTCAAAACAATTTCTTAGTAAGGAACACAAGAAATATAGATCAAGGTTAGGTATCCAAACATGCATGCATGTCATTGTTTAAAAGAAAGAATTTCGTACAAATAAGCTACATTTATTATGATAAATAAATGAGTGAAAAAAAAAATCCAATAACATCTTACTCTTTTAAAAAGAAAATTCACGCGATTATCGTTCTCCCAAAGGACAACAGCATAAAAGGGAACTTCTTTTTCTGCATTTCAGGTAGCTAATTACAAAGTTGAGAAACAGGCATCAACAAATACCACATAAACCATCTACCCAGATTATTCATGATGTTGATTCCTCACGCTTATGGGAGAAAGTTATGAAATTGGAAATGGGAGCATAATCTATCTGCACAAACATCACAAAGATGACACCTATGCATCTAAGCTTGGTACGAAGCAGTTACGTAACTTAACATAGGAACACCAATAATTACAATTTCCATTGCATCATTACTTTTGCAATAATAAAGAATAAACTGAAACAAAGGATAAAGGATTTTATGCTACCAAATCTTAGTCGGCCATAAAGAATGATGGAAGAAAGAAAATAAGTGAGGAAGGATAATTTTTATTCTATTACATATACATATAAATGGAAGAATGGAAGCAATGTGGTCCGGAGATTCACTCATAAAGGAAAGTAACATCTAGTGAAAGAAAAGGCAATAGGCTTTAAAGTAAACATCAGAAGCATTTATAAATGACTAATTTAAGCTAACCTAGAGCAGATTGAGTGGGAGCAAAAGCATGTTTATTCCCATTTTCTATCAATTAAAAAAAATTGGATAGAGAAGAGCTTCTAGAGCTTCGTACCTGCCCACATGTGAGTTTACAGGCAACTGCATGACTTGCTTCATGCAAAAATACAGCGATAAGCTTAAAAGGTGTCAGCACAAATGTCCTCCACAGCTATCACATTTCCAAACAACGTCCCAATTCCGTTAGCACATAGTTAAGGATAAACTCAAATCCGTATAATCATTCAACCATAAAAACATGATCCCTCCTGTCATTCTACAATATCTAGTAAATCTATTTAAAGCCATAGGCAACGAGGTGTAACCCCACAACAAAAAGGACCATATGTAACGCAATTATCTTTTCCATATGCATTCAGCACAGTGTATTGTTGCAACACTTAAATAGATGGGATATCATCAAATTTGACACCTGTATTGGAATTTGACATCTGTGGACGTTGGCTATATGCTGATCTGACCAAGACACAATAGAAGGGTTTACACGGTTTCATCGCATTAAATTAAACTCCAATCCACTTGATGATTTCAAAACATTTCAAATTCAACTGCAGTTCAACTCAGTTACATCTAAAGGATTTCAGCCAACAAAAATATGCGATGTTTACTTGCAACAAAAATCTGAAAGAACATTACTTTATTTAAGAACGCCGTACAATATGAGCGCCACCGCACGCATAACAACTATTTCTACAGCAGCTAAGGAAGTAGGAAACAAAGTATTACAGTCTTCCACATTGAGAAGTTTAGGTCTGGTCATTGTACCAAGTGTTTAAAGAAGAAGCCCTAGGTTACAAGTAAAGAAAACAAAATCATAAAAATTAACAAGAGAGAAAAATACCAGGAGGATAACAAGGGAGTAGACACCAATCATGACCAAAAACAAGACCTGGTCATGCCTGCAACAGTTCTTCAGTTCCCAGTTGGGCATCTCTCCGCGCACTTGGAAGGTCGTGAAAATCAAAGAAACGTCGTTGATGTATAATACTCCTTGTGTTTGAAGTGTTTGTTGCGAGTGGGCAACCACTTTTAGTTGAAAGGTTTTGATTGGAGGTAGACAAGAAGACCCTGGGCTCCGTCGATTTTGAATTTAACGCGCTTTTCTTCTGTAAGTTGTGTCCATCTCCATCCCAAAATAGTCAATGGGTCAATGCAACGAAGCCACCTTTGAAGTTTCGTCACGGAAGTTACCTATTAAAATTTTTAAATATAATTATTTTAAACTAAAAAAGGGCAAATTCTTATTTGATAAAACATTTTTATCATTGTAATCTTCCTTAAAAATATAAAAGTTTTGCAAACCATATAAAAACTATTTCAGGACATACATTCTCTACAATAAATGGTACTTTTTTTCCTACGATTTGAAAATTATAGTTAAAAGTCACCCTTAAATAAAACCATTAGCATTAAATAGTTCACGAGTTTTTTTTTTTGTTGCCCACAGGTATTTTAGGAGGGTCTCAATTATGGGAAGGCATCTTTAAGCCATCCACTCCTAGACTAATTCTCGTTCGAGCCGAGTAAGCTCTTTGCGAGAAGCAAAGCTCTAGCCCCAAGTTTTAAACGGCTACATACATTAGGACGGTTCGAACCCGTGACCTCACTTAAGCCAGGAGAGCCCCTTATCAACTCACTTGTGTCCTGAGATTTGATGA
>JANSVB020000041.1:156757-167897 GCA_025504935.2 Erythroxylum haughtii
AACCAGTTGCTGACGGGAAGTCTGTCTTTCAAGTGGGCCAAGTGCAGCGGCAGTCAAGAAGCCAGCAATGCAGGCCTCAAAAGGACGACCCATCTTCTTTAGCACTTAAGCAACATGAAATGGCAGTTGGGAGCGAAAGAACTACAGCAAGAGTCAGATTAAATAATGCCCAAAGCCGAAGAGCTTCTGCAGCTGCTAACACTATTAGTGGGGCCAAAAATTTTGTTGCTCTGAACAGAAATTTAAGTGGTAGCAGCAGGCAGAGGATGTCCACCAGAGTGGATGATTCCACAATTGATGGAGATAGAAAATTTTGTAACAGGAGAGATGATTCCTTTTCACAGATAAGGAGCCCAGTGCGCAAGAGGAGGACTGTAAGTGCAAATATCCAAGTTGGAAGCACAGGATTTACCAATTCAATGTCTGTGGGAAATGGAAACAAGTCTGGTGTTGTGCGCGGCAAAGATATGATGCTTAATACTCCCTCAAAAGACCAAAGGTACTCCAACAGCAGATCAGAAGGTAATAGAGCTGGTGGAAACAAGGACAATACTGTTATCTCTTTCACATTTAATTCCCCATTGAAGCAGAAGACTAGTATTTCCTCAGATATCAGAGGGAGGGTTGACCAAATAGATGTGAATCCTTCACATCAAAAAGTAGCTGCTTTGGAGGAAACTAGTAACAAGGCATATTTCCAGACGCATTGTCCTTTAAGAGGAGATGCTTTAGGCTTGCTTTTGGAACAAAAATTAAAGGAATTGATATCTCAAGAAGATGATGAATTTGCTTCTGGTGGCAATATTCCCAAGAGATCCATTGCTATGATTCTCCAAGAACTAATATCTGCATTGAATGCGGAAAATCCTATCCTTCCTGATAATTGGGTGTCCCAGGTTTTATTCACCATTCACTGACACTATGACTGCACTATCTCTTAATGCCTTTGGGATTTTTCTGCATTTTTCTTGCTTTGTGGACGCTAAAATATATTCCTACAAATCAATTTATTTACAATGATTTTAAGAAACCTACGTCTGTCCTAACTGTTTTAGTTTGCATCTCTTGTGAATGGTGGATTTTAACTTTCTCCATAGTAGGACTAATTACTTTGCTGAATTGGCCAAGACTGGCCTGAAACTTTAGATTAAGTAGAATGTGATGGTGGTGAACTGATTGTGGATTTTGGCATTAAGTTGTTGCTTTGACAATTGGTACTTCCCCATGATGACTAAGGTCTTAAAGTTTTCCCTAATTGTTCGCTCATTTATAATGCTGATCATTATAACTTTTGAAGAATCATAAATTAAGCCCTTCAACTTTGTTCACCGCACAAGCTTCCGCATGGCTAACGTGAATGGCAATGACTAATGAGTGAAAGAGTTAATGTTGGCACCGATATTACCATAGATGGATTTTCTTTCTTTCTTTCTGTCAAAGAAATTGCCATTCCTGCTAAAGTCTAGTCTGAACTTATCTTTATGTTGGCCCCAACTTTTCACGTTCTACTTCGGAAGTTTATGTGGGCTTCTGCAATGTGCCTCACACAAGTCTGGTTTCTGTTTTTGCTTTCCTCAGAGTGAAAAAATGAGCGATGGCCCTTCGATTAGATTAACACGTCAAGGTGAACATCTGAGTCCTGCATCTGTTCTTGAAGCTTCCTTCTTCAATGATAGTTGCTTGTCTAGCAGTCTGGATGACAATTCAGGTATAAAAGTTGATCCATTTCATGCTAATTTTATCGTTTCCTCTTGTTTTTGAAATGTTGAAATTGCAAAAAAAAAAAAAAAAAAATGGTGATTAATATGCTCCTTTGATGTTTAAAATTTAATTTAGGACAACTGCTGCCCCTTGACGCAATGGATTACTCTTACAATCAGCCACCTCCTGAAGAAATAGAGACTGATATTCTGGATTCAGTAACATTGATGAACGAAGGGATGACAGGGGGCAAGATAGTGACTAACCTTCTTAGCTACATATCTAGGATATTGCAGAGCATCAATCTTGCAGGTGGTGGGCTATCAGATGACAAGCTCACCCATGCGAAGGAGGTTATCCTGAAAGCTGAACTTTTGTTTGGGAATGCGGCTCTCCAAAATTCTGATAGAATGAGAAGTTTTCTCATAGGACCTGTCCTACTTGACGAACTTGAATCAGTCCACGGTGTCCAGTGGACAAAATTTAGTCATATTCTTGGTTTCAGTGAGAGCAAAGATGATAACATTGTTAGAAGGTTCCTTTTCGACTGTTTAATAGAGTGCTTAGATTCAAAATATGGTCGGTACAGCAATTCTGGGTTTAGAACATGGAAAAGAGTCAAGTTCTGCAAGAATGCTGACATGCTGATTCAAGAGGTTGAGGAGGAGGTTAAAAGGTGGACAAGTTTGGCAGGGATGATCCCAGATGAAATAATAGAGTGGGAGATGAGTCACTCATTAGGGAAATGGACTGACTTTGGAATTGAAGCATTTGAAACTGGCAGTGAAGTTGATTGGGACATACTTGAAATATTGGTCGAGGAAATAGTGATAGATCTTTGGGAATGCTGCTTGGGAACCTGGTGAAATGTCTATAGATCCTGCACATCGGAATCTCTTTTTGATTATCATGTAAGCAACTTAACCCGTTTCTTTGGGCCTCGAGTGATTTGATCATTTCTTTTTTTTGTTTTCCAACTGAAGGGTGATCATAACCTGGAAAAGCTGTAGGATGATGTAGATGTTGTATATGATGATCTGAAACCTGAACGTGCTTTCATGGATAACTAGACAAAATAATTGGGAATTCTTGACGGTATGTTTTCCAAGGACAGATCCACGTCTCCCTCAACCTTGGAATTGCCGTGTGATCGATCGTTACTTATCCCTCAGTATTTGAATAAGAAGCTTACCGTTGAGTGAATTAGCAACGCCTTCATTCCATTAACAATCAAGAAAATAACAAAACAAAATCATAATTTTGCAGTAAACATTTAATAGATATTTCACCGGAAAAAACCAGTCACGTACGTTGTTAGGATAGAAAAGGAGAAAACTTTGTGACAGAATTTTGAGACCAACAAGCAAATACATGATGCTCTTATTACTTAAGAGATAAGGAATAGATCACGAAACTTTCAGATGTTTCTGATTACAGCATCGCATATCGAACCTACACAAGAGATGCAACCTTAATTTGTTTGTCACGGTAGCTAGATTAGTACTGTTATAATGAGTTTATTTTGAACCTAAACTTGTTATGTAATGCGGTT
This sequence comes from Erythroxylum haughtii, assembly GCA_025504935.2. Lineage (NCBI taxonomy): Eukaryota > Viridiplantae > Streptophyta > Magnoliopsida > Malpighiales > Erythroxylaceae > Erythroxylum > Erythroxylum haughtii. The sequence continues at coordinate 160,011 of JANSVB020000041.1, forward strand.
AGGCCTGACAAACAAAATCAACAAATAAAATTTTATTTAATTGAATTTTAAATTTAAAACCTAATCCAAACCCCAATTTAGCTCAAAGCTTGAATTTTAGCCCGAAATCCAAAATTTAGTCCAAAACCGGAAACTTGAATCAAAAAATTTGATCTTGACTGGACTTGAACTTACATGATAAATTCATATGTGACTTGAGCCACTGTCATCTTTAAATGTCTAGTTTGTAGAGTTATACACCTTTTGTTGGTATATCTATGAAAAAGCAAGGAGAAAGAGTCCCTATTTTTTTGACATCTAATATTAAGTTTTCTTATATGTGACATAAGATTGCATTAAGTTGATTGCTAAATACATATTTCTATGCCAAGATTGGTATTTATAAAGTAAGAAGGACAAAATAATTACATAGGTCATTCAGAATTTGCTAACCATCACGAATTTCAATTTCCCTTATGGCAAGCATTCAAACAGAGATGAGAAAAGAGATCTCTAGTTTTGTAAGATTCTCAAGTAATATGGGCAATTCCACTGAAGCCAAGACCTGTATATTTCCTGTCTTTGATTTTGTATATATGTTCATGAGCCTATTGTTATAGAAATGACAAGACATACAAATTCATGAGTAACTAACTACTCAGCACTGCCTAAACCGTTCCGCAAAAACGTTCCTACAGTCTACATTCCTACGCTAAGCTGTTGTCACATTCCTTGGGCTTACGCTGGTGGAAGAAGAATGTGTTTTTTTTTTTCACATAAACTCGAGCAATACCCAATCTCCGAAATCGCCTTTTATCACTGCATTTGCCACTGAATGCTGACAAATTAATTACACAATGAATGCTAGTAAATGCAGAACATCTCTTGTATCAAAGTGAATATAAAAAGATGGATCACGAACCAATCTCAGGATCAATCGATCACAATTAATGAAAGTCAGCTAACAAACAAAACCACAAGTAAAAACAAAGGGTCTAAATCTTGATTGCTGCGTCCTGGCTAAACCAATAATGACGGGTAGTTTGGTTCTGATAAAAGTCTCGAGCTTTCTCAGGCGTAAGAAACATAAACAACGCCACATCCAACAGCAGTTCCGAATTTGAAACAATGTTGTTGGAAATTGACATCTCAAGTTCCCAAAAACCATTCTTATCTATCCTGTGTATTATAATCATATGTGAAACATGATTACATCCGGAACTTTACATTCATCAATAAAAGAACAGCAACATAGACCTCAACAGCGTTTCTGTCAACTCATTCAAGTAAAATTGTTCTTTGTAGCAACAAAAAATTGATTACTAGACAATAGTACACCAGCGATGTTGGTGATTTTAAAACAAATAAAATACCAAAAAGCAATCAAATTAATAAACCAAAGCTTTGAAAAAAGCCATCTCACATGAACTGTGGGAGTGTTCGACAACTACGTTAGAATTGTCTGTACCCCAAAACAGTTTTCCCACCTCTTCCTCTCCTGTCTTCGCCATTAATGGCATTGGATGCAGAAGTACACAATCCCTTCAGTTCTTGAATGGTTGCATAGCTCTTTCTCGCTATGAGCCCACCATTGACATTCTTTTTCTCTCCTGCATTAGCCGACTTGCTCCCTCTTGAGTTCGACAGAATTCCTTTAACCTTTGACGAGTTCTTTGATGGGGGTGTCAACTCTAGTGGTGGTTTTCTGTTCTCTTTTCTCAACGTGGCAGAGAAATCAGGCACTGACTGGGCCAAAAAAGAAGACCCTTTTCTTGAATTGGTCAAGTTTTCTTGAAACTTGACCTGTTTCTTTGGTGGGGTTTGTTTGATGATTTTACACTCCTCTTCTTCTTGTAGCCTTAAGCTCTTCATTCTCAGCTTAGATTCTCTCAACTCTGCATATGCTTTGTATCTTGGTCCTCTCTCCATGATGTAGCTCTCCGTCATGAGTTTGAGGGCCAGTGGCTGGTGAGAATTCGATGAATTCTGAGCTAAGATTAGAGAGACAGGATCAAGAGAGTGGAGAGAAGGATTTTTGGCCATTGTTGATGGTTTTGGAAGATGGGTCGGCTTGATAAGTTCTTTAATTGCTTTTGTAGTTTTCTTCATTGGGGGTTGGGCAGCTTTCTGGGTGATCGCTTAAAGAATTTATTTTGCAACGGTCTAAAAGAACTGGGAATGCACTTTTGTCTCCCTTGTCTTATAAAAACTTCAACGTTATTGTTCAAGTGGGGCCCTTTAGTAGATGCTACTGAAAGGTTGAATGACACTGGATTCTAGTGGAGGTGATCGATGGTTTTTGGTTGGACGCGATTTGGAGCGAGTAAGCAGGATTTTGTGGGATCTAAATAGTATCATTGGAAGGGTCAACTTTTAGTCTTATATCCTGTTCTTTCCAGGGCGGCCATTTCGTGGCTTCACGTTTTCGTTTCCGTGTTATCAAAGGAAAATGCCCTTAAAATATCATCCAGTCCAATGCTCAAAGAGCAATTTCTGTGTTTTATCTTCTTAGTAAAAATCTTCAAAAGGAAGTTCACATTTCAATCAAACTCGCTTCTGCATTTACATTGGGCCTTACAGGGAAATTTCAATAGTTGAGGGAAAAGAAAAGGGAGATACATATGAACCTAAGATGACTAACAGGGAATTGCGGCAATCTTGTGATTCAGAAAGGTCGAGTTTTCAGAAATTTCAATTATAAGTTTGCACAAACTTTAACGGCCTGTCATCTTTTTCGCCAGCTTCAAACTTTATGATACTTGTATTTCTGCCCTAGATTGAATCTTGTAATATTACGGTTAAACCCATGACGGACCAAGTTCCTCACAGCATCAATCCCTTGTTCCAATGCTGCATCAATCTGTTAAATAGCAATTGACGGTAAGAAAGTTGAAGCAATGCCACGAAAGTTGCTTTATCTCAGGCACGATTCAGTGAAGACAGCTTGACTAGAATGCAATTTACAACTACAGTAAATCAAGTTTAAAACATGAGAGTAAGTACTAGGCGATATAATAAAAGAAGCAACATACTTGCTGTCTCTCTGTGGAACTAAACTTCTGCAAGAGAAAAGCTTTCATGTCCATAGTGCCAGGAGGATCCCCAATCCCTGCAAGGATGGAAATATATTCAAAATTCTAAATTTCCAGTATAGATAACACTTTTTGATGTTGAATAACAATGTTTTACGTCAAAAATAAGCCAGGAATTAATGACCTACCAATACACAACCGAGGAAATCCACGGCAACCATCTAAATGATCAATCACACTCTTCACTCTGCACACAGAGATGGAAAATAAAAATCTAGATCTCTCTGAGTTATGACTTCCACAATTGCAAAAAACCAACAGATGCTCTTTGGAAGCGTCACAATGCAGGCTCTTCCAGTTAAATTGATACGAGTGGATCAAATGGGTAACTTACTTCAATTCATCATGAAGAAGTTGTAATTTAATAGAATAAATACCTAAAAGTCCTTGTGGAGTATTGTTGATGGAGAACAAGAAAGATTTAATGCAATTATGACTGAATAGAAGCATAAACAACCTAAAGAACAAAGTTGTTAGAATCATGATACTTAATTGCATTAATGTTTCTCGTCCTATTTAACATTAAACTGAGGCCCATTTTAATTAGCCAGCCGTTAACTTACATATTACGTTACCTGAGTGGAACCATTTCTATCTTCTTGTCACCTAAAAAACATGTTTATAAGTTATACTGAAATCCCTTGTTTCTTTATTTTGCTATGCTCTCTGCCGTAATTCTTCTTCTTTGTGCATCAACATCAAATTTCTCTTTGTATGTGAATTTATGTTGTGCGGTCATATCACTGGGATCATATCTACTTGACTTTCTTGCTATAATTTTGAAAGAGAAGAGTTAAAATTCTTGCACAAGTACAAGAAATCAAATAACTGGTTCCTCTTACCCAAATGTTCATATGAAAATTCATGATGTAAACAAAAGAACACAGAAATATTTTCAAATCGGAAATAAAAGCCAGAATGAAACTTCTGAAGCTTCAAATCTGAGGGAGGGAGGGAGAGAGAGACAGAAACATCACTTGAGTGGCAGAAGCTAACTCAAGTAGAAAAAAGTTGTTAGATAACCATGTTTATACCACAGGATCTTGAACTAGTAAGATATCTAAGGTAAAGCACAAAGGAGAAAAAACTCATTAATGGAACTCAGGCAGAGAGGCATGCGTACCCATTATGATGGGCATGTCCACCTTTTTGTTGAAGTCTCAATATACCATTTGGTAAGTTCATGTCATCATAAACCTTCAGGTCAGGTGAACAGTACCTAGTCAAATACTAGAACAACATATAAAAGCAATTAACTAACAAAATGCACGAGGACACAAAGGAAAATACCAATAAAATGTGACGGAGAGGCACTTGATAATATGCAGCAAGAGGTCCAACCTTCACAATATTATGAAAACAATAAAGCTTAGGATGAAATTGTTGCAGCGAGATAAGGTTAGACAACCAACAGTACAACCATAAAAGATAAAAATTCAGGATAGGGGCCTCAAGTTGCAAAATCATATCGATGATTACAACAGATGAAATCATATATATTAATAAAGGACAGGAAAATCCATGCTCACTTAGAAAAGGGTCTATAAATCAACTGGCTACTGCTACACAGGTGGCATAAACTAGAATGTAAGGATTCCAAATACATCGCATACAGCAGATATAGCATGGTGCAAGGTAAAGACAGATCTACAATTTATCGATTTTTATCCATTCAAGCTCAGACACTAAAAAAAGTAGATGCTCTACAATGCACTATATAGACATCAATCTTGCTTCACAAGTTTAGAAAATATCAACAACCACTCACTTTCAGGAACTTAAATCCACAATAAAACATTCCATAAATCAAAGAGAATCTGCTATCAAATTCTATATTTGACAAAGCATTGTAATACACATCCATGACAAAACATTCCATGGGTTTAACCATGTTGACTAGAGAGAGGAACAAATTGATGGCAGGGAATATTCTGAAAAGTAGGATTAGAGTTCAATATAATTCCCTACCCTCTCCCTCTTCTTTTCATCCCAATAAACAAAGATTTAGTTTCCAAATTATTTGGACCATGTGATTTATGATTGTCATCATGCCAAACTAAAAGCTTTCCATTACAAAATGTAAAGCCCCTTTATAAGAGAAGACATGGAACTAACCGATTCACCACTGAAATTCATATATGCCTGAGGCTTTGCCAAGAGAATTGGCACCTCTCCAATGCAACCTGTACTGGTTGGACCAAAATTTTGAATAAACAACGAGCTCAATACAGATGGAAAAACTTAGAAGGAAGAGAGGAAACAATAGATAAATAAATAAATATAAAGAGGAGCAAAAGAATTAGTCAAGAATCAGTAAATGTCGTTAAACTTAACAACCTATTCCAATAAGAGCCTTTGACTGTATTGTGTTCAACACAACTCCTTCTCTTTGAGAAATTTTATCAATCATTTCAAATCCAACCTGGTGAAGATAATATTACAAAATCACCAATCTAGGATGAAAAGTATTAAGGCCCATATATTGATATTGCATTCAGTTACATTGTGCCTAGTGCCATAGTATTTATTTCCAGGGTTTCCCAATCCAACAATTAGCCAAGGAGTATACTCCACTTTAACTCCATTCCCAGTGTCAGGCAACGACGCACGCAGGCAAAACCTCTTTGAAGCATAGTTCCTTCGACGAAAACCAAAAGTTCTTGGCCGAGAAAGGCTAATTTTTGGAGTAGTAAGTGCATACAACATCGAATCTACGACGAAGGTCAAACAGTTGGTTTAGTACCTAGGAACAGAGTTAGCATTAGTAACCATCTGAACAGGCAAGAAAGGAACATTTCTTTGAAGCTTAAGAGTAATGAAGTCCCATTCCTATTCTAGTTTGCAGTATTCAAGTGCTTAGCCTACAATATGCTGTTCCAAATTCCAAATCAAATGCAAATTTTATTTTCGGGGTATTCTTGTAAATATGAGGAATGATTTAGTAAAACCACAAGCAAAATCATATTCAGAACAGTAAGTTCTTCAAGCAACCACCTACTGAGTTCAAGAATATCATAACTATCGCAATGGATGAATAAATAGAGTCATATCTCACTGCTCTTGAAAAGCTTAAAACGCTGAATACAAGAGAGCACAAGCATCAGCATGAATTGCTAAGAGAGAATGAAGCAGAAGTTAAACAAGAAACTCTAAAAAGGAAGAAGCAGCGACCCTTTTTTTTCAATTAAAGATAAAACAATGGTATAACCATAAAACTCGTAAAACCCACAGAGTTAAACTAGTAAAATAATATTAAGTTTCAGTAGGAGATTAAAAAAGGAGAAAAGAGAAGAACCCATAATTTGAACAGTGGAAACAAAATGAAATGTTAAGGAAACGAACATACTTTTGCGTGTTTTTGGAGCTCTTTGAGTAGAAGATGGGAAGAGGGACAACTCTGAAACAGCTAAAGTTTAAAGCTTTGGTTTGATATTTCGGAACTTTGTAGGAGATAGACTAAAATCAATTCATTTTGGGTTTAAGAGTGGGCTTTCAAATGGTATTTTGAGCTTGGTATTAGAAATCAGATCCATTGCTTAAAAGTCAATGCCTATCAAAGGTGAAGCCGGACACCTGCACTGGCCTTAGGCATGTTGGACACCTGCCAATATTGTTTCATTTATTATCTTCTTATCTTTTTTTTCAATCTACATACCTTTGCCTCTCAGTTATCTTTTGCAATTATCGGTGTTATTGATATCACTTTTTCCTTAAATATTGAAAAGTTAAAAGTTTTGTAGTCTATTTTTCCTATGCTCTGTGTGTATGTGAGGTATCGTGGTTGGTGGAATTTTTATAAATAAGAACTTGTATGTAAGCAAAACTCAAGTATTCATTACTGAAAATCATAAATAAAAAGAAAATCTTTTGTGCATTGATGATAAAGGAGCTTCTCAATGGAATTTAGTGTTGGATTCTAATTTTGTTCACAGTATCAACTCCACTTCTTGAGGGAGTGAGGCTATTTTCCAGTTCGTTGAGGTATGAATCAATTTCAAACGGTGGAAAGTCAAGAAGTAGTGGAGGAAGAGGAGCCGAGGACTCGATTCAATCGTAAAGTTGTGGTTATGTAGGCATGAAGTTAGTTATTGCTCCTTTCAATTGGATTGAATTATAGATGTTAGTGTATGGCAACCCGAAATACTTTGGGGGCAAAATGCAGCTGTTGCGAGAAATGAAGCTATGCGGAAGGTAGGCACTACCAACCCATAATGAGCAAAAACGAAGTTGTCCAAGTCTAACATTAAATTTTTTTCCTAAATGATGTAGTTTCATCTCTTTGTAATCATTCCGACAATGTTTTATATGGCAGTCAATGAAAGGCCCATGGGTATATATCTTGTAACAACCTGATAAGCAATTTAGAATTCAGTAATGAAATTATCCTTTCTTGTCCTCTTATTCTCTCTTCTTGTTGTAACGACCTTCCCTATATTAATACACACATTGTCATTTTTTATGTAATAACTTGGTATTAGATCAAACAGACTCTCGAAGCATAACTATGGCAAAAGGAACACGGGTGATAGAACTTCAAAGGATTAAGGAGAATATGAAACCCCCACTTAAGAACTAAGACTAAAATGAGAAATTATTACGGACTGTTTGGAAAGCTTTGAATTGAATTCATTAACGAATTGGATTCAATTATATTAATGATATTGAATTGAATTCAATTTACACTATTTGGAACAAACTCAGTAATAATAGAAATGAATTCAATTACAGTATTTGGAATGAAAATAAATATAGTGAAAAATGATAATGAATATTATTATTATTATTATTATGGTTGGTTAAGAGGAAGGAATAATTA
>JANSVB020000041.1:203628-216771 GCA_025504935.2 Erythroxylum haughtii
TATGATTTGTTCAGAGTTAGTATTAAGAAGAATTATTGAGGGTATGTTAGGTAGTATGTATTTATTAGTTTACGTTGCATTCTAAACCCTCCGAATAAGAAGTTTCTTATTTTCACTATTTAGGATAAAATGGAAGATAACATGAAATCCTCCGCTTCCATCCAATTTTATTCCATTCTATTATGAAACTCTCAAACAAACGATGGAAGTGTGTTACGTTCCATTCCATCCTATTATTAACCTCTAAACTAAACAGAGCCTAAGTGGAAATGTTAATGGAAGTCCCATAGAGGCAATAATTTTGGTAATCATAGAAAATTAGGAGTACTAATAAAAGGCCATTGTGTATGCTTTATTGAAGAAAAGAGACATATAATTGGAAGTTGTTATAAGAATCATGGATTTTCTCCTAGTTATAGATCATAGAGGAGCTTTTATTATAGGAAAGTTAATCAAGTTGAGGGGCTAGCTTTTAGACAATTTGATTGTTTTGAGAATTGTTTTAATACTTGGGATAATATTATTTCAAAGTCTCAAAATACTAGTGATAATATTTCTTCTCTTTAATTTCCTTTTACTAGAGAGAAATATGCATAATTGCTAAGCATGATTCAACAACCTCTTTCAAGTATTACTTTAGTTTTCTCATATTCCCCAAGAATACTGCAGGCTCAAGTGGCTTAGGTGAATAGTTTGTCCATTGCATTTTCACCCTATTAATATAATAGATAGACATACTTCTCTTAGTTATTTTACTAAAAGAATTTTTAATTATACTTAGATTATTGATACATGAGATACCGATCATATAGTGATAATATTACTAAGACATAGTGTGATAACATGATTAAGTGTGTAAGAAGTGATAATGGCAAAGAGCTTAGGAGTTTAATATGCCAAAAAATTTTTGTCTAAAAAGGGTATTAGTCATCAATATTCTTATGCAAAGACACCTTAGAAAATAGTGTAGTTAAAAGAAAGTATCTATATATATTCAATGTGGCAAGGGCTTTATAAATTTAGGGATGTCAACCCACCTGTGGCCTGTTCAAATCGGGTCAAAATCAGGCTGGGCCGGTTTTGTCATCCTTATATAAATTCAAGTAATCTTTTTATTCAATTTTTGGGTGAAAATGTTTTATATGCAATATTTTTCATTAACTGAATTCCTTCTTTAGTATTAACAATATCACAAATTACAAAAAACTTTTATATTGCTTCTATTTTTAGCTCTTTATGTGTATTTGGTTATTTATAAGTTGCTTCTAATCATGACAAATTTAAGCATAAATGTGATTATAGAGTAGTTAAATGCATTTTTTAGGTATGTATCAAGTGTGAAGGAATATATGATGTATAATTTATAGACTAAATAAGTGTTTATTTATATGGATATGGTGTTTCATGAACATGTATCCTCATCTATACTAATTAATGAACTTGATTTATATCTTAATTTTGCTTATGTTCTATCTCATGTTGATATGATTGATTTTATTTATACTCCTTTAATTGATTAAATATATCTAGTTCATCCTACTCTTAAAGCTCCTATATCTAGATCATCCTCTTTAGTTCCTCTTAAGTATAGTACAAGGTTGAGACACGCCCTCTTACTTATCTTTAAAAGACTTCCATTGTTCAACATTGAATACTAACCTTCATTCTATATATGCAGTATTTTCTTATGATCATTTTTCTCGTAACCATTTTGCTTTTGTTTTAAATATTGACTCTCAACTGAAATCTAGAACATATAAAGCTATATAAAGATTAAAGTTATTAAGGATAATAAAAAAAATATTAATCTTCCTTTTGGTAAACAACTCATTAGATATAAATGGGTTTACAAAATCAAGTACAAGTCAGATGACTATACTTAGTAAAAGGGTATAGACTATCTTGATACATTCAATCCAGTTGTTAAGATGACTATTATGAGATTATTCTTAGCTCTTGCTTCAAACCAAAACTTATTTTTACATTCAACTTGACATTAATAAAGCATTTTTGTATAGGTTTATAAGAATAAGTATTAAAGAATATATAAAGTTACTTAATGGTATTACTTCTTTTATTACTTCTTTTAATTTCTTTAAAGTATACAAATTGTTTAAATCCCTATATGGATTAAATTAAGTCACTCACAAATGGTATGCCAAATTATCAAAAGCTTTGATAGATTATAGTTTTCAACAAGAAAATGTTGATCATACTTTAATCTTTAAGTTTTCTGACTCATTTTTTTTATATTATTTGATGTGATTGTGGCTAGTAATAATCTTGATCAAATTTCTACCATTAAATTCTACTTACTTAATAGACATTTTATCAAGGTTCTTAGTGAATTGAAATACTTTCTCAATCTTGAAGTTTCTAAATCCTCTATTGGTATTAACTTATTGAAGGATACAAGTTTTAATGATTCTAAACCTATTGGTACACATTTTGCCTTCCTGCAAATTGACTAAAGATGGTGGTTCTCCATTAAGATAGACCTCCTTTTATTATAGGCTCATTGGCAAACTTTTATATTTGACAACTACTTAACATGATATCAGTTTTGTTGTATAACAATTATCTCAATTCCTTAAGGCTCCTATTGATCCTCATCTACAAGTAGCTTATAGAGTTCTCTTGTATCTCAAGGTTTGTACCTGGCAGGGCATTTCTTTCCAACTTTTGTTGATCTTAAGCTTCAAGTCATCTTAGATTCTAGCGGGACATCTTGTTCAAATAGTTACAAGTGTATTAGTGGGTATTCTCTTTTTTGTGTTTGTCTCTAATCTCCTAAAAAATAAAGAAAATTTATTATTTCTCGTTCTTCTTATGAGAACGAATTTTGTGCACTTACCTCCACGGTTTGTGAATTGCAATGATTATAACACAAGGTTGTAAGCACACTGAAATTGATTATTGTGTGGTTCATGAACAGTTTCAAATTAGTACATTAAAAATGATTATCATGTAATTCGTAAATAGTTTGTAACTAGTCTAATGAAATTGTTGCTAATGTCTTCTTCAAATCAACTTCTTAATTGCTCCACTTAACCTTTGATGCTTTCCCAGTTTCATAGTTTCTTAATCTGGCATTAGACTTCTTATAGAAAAAAATTATATTTTCCTTTTATTAGTTGTTCTTTTTCCTCTCTTTCATAAAACATTCTATATATATACCATTTTCTCTCTCATTTTTAATGCATGGAATTTTTTTAATCATATTCTAGATTCTTCACAAGGATTAAAGAAACTACCAATTCAAAGAACACTCGTCCAGTAATATTGTATAAGTGGATTAATTTAAACTTAAGCTATCGACAATATATCAAGTTTATCTGTTGAATCATCTTCCATCGTACTAATTAATTTTGGACCATCTCCCCAGATCTTACAAGTTCAGGAATGCATTGCTTCTAAAACTCTAGAGGAAATATAAATCTCCCCAAATCTTACAAGTTCAGGAATACATTGCTTCTGAACCTCTAGAGGAAATATACAAGCTCAGATGCCCAGACATGGGATAAGTATATTACTTACTGTTATTAACAAGTCTGATGAGCTATACAAAGCTTGATGAATCATCCAAAATCACGGCAGCGCAGAGCTCATAGATGCAAATCCAAGCCTAACCCCTTATCATGATATGTTCTTATATCTTCTCCTAATAACCCATAGCCACTCCACTCTGGGGAAGTCTTGGACGCGAGTCTCGCCTCATGTGGATACCTTCCAGGATGAGAAAGATACTGGTCGACATGCGACGGATTAGACGAGTAAAACCAGGAACGGAACTGGTTTTGATCCATTGCTAATGGAGTCGCTGCCGGTGCAAAGATTTGTGTTGGTGGCGGAGGGAATGGAGAGAACATGGAATTGGAAATGTATGAAGTTGCCAAGTTTCGAGTGGCTTGCATTTGTGCACGCTTTAACAGCTGCCTTTCTTTCTTGTGGGCATTCTGGTGGCCTCCTAGCGCTTGAGAGTTGGCAAATGCACGAGAACAGTACTGGCACTCGTATTTTCGATCGTCAATGGACTGGAACTTCTCTGATTCTAATGATGCAGGCGGTGTTTTGTCTGAATCCACAGGGTTCTTGTCAAGAATCTTGAATCCGAAAAGTTTCAGGGTTGTGTTGTTGGTGATCTTAACTTCAGATTGTGTCTGAAAATTGATATTAGCCATTAGTGGGAGATAAAGATAGATAAAGAGAAACCGGAAACCCTAGAAAAGAACAGGAAATATCAAACTTGGGTTACCTAGTGGACAGTATGGTTTTGCGATGATCACAGGGTATTTTTATAGTATAGGAAAAGGTTAAGATACTAGTACAAGCCAAAGAGAGAACAATTAATGGTTTGAGAAGTTGGGACAGAGAAGAGAAACGAAGAACAAGTTGGTTGTGAAAATTCCAAGGCAAGAGACAAGGAGCAAGCAACAACTAGCAGAAAATTAGACAAGATGAGCACGAAAACCAAGGTCAAGAAGCTAACTCTGACAAAATGGAACTAATCTTTCAACGTTAGATATTGAGTGGTCCTAGGATTGTGCAACTACTCAACGTGTATACTTAAAACGAATACCCACTTCTACTGTATATTCATTACTTATCAATAATAAAGAAAACTCAACTGATATATATAAAATTTTGAACATTTTAATTTTTTAAATTAATTTATAATTTTTGTTGTTAAAATAGATTAATTTATTAATTAATTGATATTTTATTAATTAATAAATTAAAATTAATTAATTAATTTTTATTTAATAATTTTTTAATTAAATTTTAAATTTTTAATAAACAAGGACAATCTCTTTTAATTATATTTCAAATTCTTTAATTTTATTTAATATTTATTCGATTTTAGGACAATTTAATGTCATATAAACTTTTTAAACCTTAAATTTTTTATTTTATTTGTTTAATTTCGATGTAATTTAAAACATATATATATATATATGTATGTATAGTATATATGTCCCCAGCTGGGTTGTATGTACGTGCATATATGACTTCCTTCCATGTTGTTCATATCTAGTTCATGTCTTCTACTGTACTTGTTTTACCGTATCTAACTACTTGATTTGGTTATGTTAATGAGCATATCAAAGATTCAAACACTTAACTTCGCGAACATGGGTTAGCTTAGAAAAATGAAACCTAACACATTTTGTTCCACGAAAAGCTTGATATGGAGTGAAAAGTTGGTGGAGAGACACTGAAAGAGAGTGACAATTGGTCCAACATGACCTGTGACTTGCTACACTATTGTTGCTAAAGTGTTGGGATGATTGCGTGATTGACGTTGAGACATAAGCATTTGAAAATTCATCAAGGAAATATCTTCTCGCATCTTACTAACTGACATCAGTAAACTGTGTTCTTATTCTTTAACTATGGTTAATTAAAAAATTAAGCTACTCTAGATTTAGGTTTCAAGGTCCTTCCACATTGCACTCTCAAGCTGATGCTGATGCTGATCTTGGAGCAGAAGATGTAGTTAACTCGAGATCTCTATCACGAATGCTTATACAATAATTTGTTAGGTAATAGAAAGTAAAAGCTAGAGTGTCTAGACTAGGGGTTTTATTTTCTACATGAAACAGACAATTAAAACCAAAATTACCTAAAAACTTCTGATGAGGCATGTGCTGGTTTTCATTGTCCAATTTCTAGAACCGCCCTCAAGGGATGTGGCTCAATGGTTGAGAGCGAGGTTTAACTTTGGTTAGGTCCCAGCCTTTTAGGTTCGATTCTATAATAGTCCCTTTTGTAAGAGCCTGGAGCAGCCGGGATTTTACCTGTAGATGGAAAACTAGTTGGACCCTCAATGATAAGGTGTGCCCGCTTAGTCCACCTATGGAGTGGTGCATTAATTGGATCCTCAGAGAGGTGTGCCCGCTTGACCCGCCTACGAGGTTTCCTCAAAAAAAAAAAAAACTTCTAGAACCAGTATATCTGCCCATCACACTTGCAATCCGCTCTTTCTAAAACTCGTCTTGTCCTGCCCCTGCGTGCACGTTGCCATATACATGAAGTGGTCCTTCATTTTGTCAAAATTGGGTAATTAATTACGTTTTTCTCTAAATAATATATGCCCGATTAACTGTTAGAAACAAGATGCAAGTTTTTACTTTAAATGAATTGTTGGCAGGAGTTGCATCAATCCAGTCAACTAAGTCCCTTCTATTAGGGGATTACGCTTGAAAATGACAATGATCGATATCTTCTGAGGTCATTTTGTTCCCACTATATTCCAAGGTTCATGTCCACTTAAGTCCAGTACGTCAACGATATTAGGATATTTATTTAAAAGTGACCACCTCCAATCTTAAATTATATAGAAACGAAAAAGTAAACATGAGAAAGTGAAAAAAAATAAAAACACCAACTTAAAAAGGTTTAAGAAACGAAAACTTATATAGTTAAAAGATTGAATTTGAATTTGTAATACTTTCATAGTCATAAGAAAGATGAAGTTAAAAAGAATAGCCCTGAATAAACATATGATCAAAAGTTAAGAGAGATAGGTTTTCCATAGAAAACGTTCATATATCATAGCCTCCAATAACAACTTGTTTTATATAGCCAGAAACGATTGTTACTAATAACTTCCACTAGTGTGGGGCTAACAATTTTATTAGGGAATATATATAATTTTGTGCACTCACATATATTACAATCAGTACTAGTGATTACATAAATTTGGAAATGTCACAGATTGCAACTGCTTTCTTAATCCTCAAGTTTCAAATATATAATGTGTGGTAAAATATAATACCAAGATGGAATTTAGTGTAAAATAAAATATAGTTTGTATATTAATGAGTATTATGGAAGGAGATCTGTATAATTATGATTATTTGTTTAACAGCGTATATACATCGTCTTATACTGCTACTAAAATTCCTATAAATTCAACTTTCATTGTGGATAAGGTAACACATGATTTTTGTCTTATCTTTTCATGATTTGATAATATAGTGTATAATCAACAATACCTTTTAGATTTCATAACATTCTCTTTATTGCTTTGCAATGTGTTTGCCTTAGATTTGACTGATATCTACTCACCATCTTAATAATGTAACAAATATTTGGTCATGTACACATTATGGCATACATAAGACTTTCAATTGCACTAAAGTTTGAAATTTTGTTCATTTTCCCCTTTCTTATGGCATATATAGACAAAACTTGTTGTTGAGACCTTCATCTTTAATATTAAGATTATATATTTGTTTGCGGTCTTGCATATGAAGTTGTTTTTAAATATTTTGAATACAAGTTGCTTGATAAAGTAGCAATAATTCTTTAAATGATCTCTTGAAATCTTAATTCTAAGAATATATGCAACTTCACCTATATCTTTTATTTCAGATTCAGATGACAATCAATCTTTAATTTGCTTGACAAACTCATAATGATTACAAGATGACAATCAATCTTTAATTTGCTTGACAAACTCATAGTGATTACAAGTAGTCAAAATGTCATCCATATATAAAGATAAAATCTCAACTTTTTTTTCAAATATTTTAACACACACAGTGGTCATTGTCAAGCATATGAAAATCATATGAAATGATTAAGTGTAACATTTCCTCGAGGACTACTTCAGACCATAAATTGATTTTAATAACTGAAACATTTTGTGTTTTTGACCAGTCTCAGTAAAATCTACATGTTGTTTCATATAGATTTATTCTTATAATTATCTATTTAAAAAGGTTTAGGATCTAAAATAGCTACTATAACCAAAGATTAGATTAATTGAAAAAACATCTCACAACTGGTAAAAATGTCTCATTATAATTGATCCCCTTTTATTATGTATATCCTTTTACCACAAGGCACGCTTTGTATCTTTTAATGTTGTCATCATCATTTCGTTTTAGATTGAGAATCTATTTTTAATAGCTTTCTGCCTATTAGAAAGATCAACCAAGTCTCATACTTGATTCAAGCTTAAAGAATTCATTTGCTATTTTATTGATTTCATCCATTCTTACTTAGTATGACTGTTAAGTGCTTCATGTACATTTTGTACCTCATCATCTTCTTATATGATGATCATAGGAATTTCTCCTTTTATTTCAAAATGAAGTCAAAGAATCCTGCCATGATTAAGTTGATGTAAAAAAGGTACATGAGAAATAAATTCATTAACATCTTGATCACTCTCACTCAGATCAGATATGATAGGTTTTATTGGGTTTGTAATATTAATTGTCCTTAAGTTAATTCTTTAATTTCTAGAGCACTCTTACTTGGATAAAGTCCCTCTTCATGATTCCCTATAATAGAATCATTCTGATTAAGAGTTTCAAATAGAAATAAGTCTTTTCCTATTTCACCCTACTTTTTAGAAAGTCATTTTAAAAAAAAGTGACATCTCGTGATTCAAATTTAATTACACCTTCAGTAACTTATTCACCTATGAACACATATTATTTTGAGTATTCAGAGTATCTAATAAAGATACTTTTCTTCACTCTTAGGCCTAGTTTCCCTTATTTGTAAGAGAGATCAGTAACGTAGGTAGCATACCCCTATGGTTTTAGATGTTTCATGTCATATTTTCTCATTATCCATAACTTTTATGGAGTGTTTGTAACTTATTTTGTGGGTACTCGATTAAGAAAATAAACGTTTGTAGGCAATATATTACCTCAATAGGTGATTAGTAAATTTGCATATGTAATCATGCATCTAACCATTTCCAATAGTGTTTTATTATGTCTTTCAACAATGTCATTTTATTGAAGGGTTTGAGGAATAGTTAACTATCTTTCTATTTCTTTTTCATCATACAACGTCTTGAACTTATCAGACAATTATTTTTATCCTTGATCAATTCTTAATGCTTTTATTTTATTATCTAGTTGATTCTATACTAAATTTATATACTTTATGAAACAATTTACTATTTCTAATTTGTGAGAAATCAAATAGACATGACTATATCAAGTATAGTCATCTATAAAAGTGATGAAATATACAGCCCCAAGTTATGCCTTATATTCATTGAACCATAGATGTTTGAATGGCAATTGATAGGAAGTCTTGTTCTCTTTCTAAATGGCTTTTTTGCCATTTTTTAGCTAAATAAAATTCACAAATAGGTAAATCTACTTGACATAAATCACTTAAGAGGCCCTCTTTAACTAATCAACTTATTCAATTTTGACTAATATGACACAGTCTAGCATTTCATAAAATTGCATTATTATTATTATTATTATGAGATGATATAGAAAAGGAATAACATATGTTATTATTTGAATAAATAATATATAGAATGATAAAAACCATCCAATATAAATCTATGACTATAATAAATGTGTCGTAAGATATAAATCCATACCACTACTATGGAACTTCATATTAAAATTCAGAGTAATTAAAACTAACACAGGGATAAGATTTCATTCAATCTTTAAAGAATTTACCACTTTATGTAGGATTAGGGATCCACCACCACGAATATCTAATTTATAAGTTCCAATCCTTTATATAGCAACCCTTAAGTTGTCTCCTACACAAATCCATCATGTTCCATATTAAATTTTTCAAAATTCCATGAAGTCATCTCTATCCTTCGTTATATGGTTGTTGCCTCCGAGCTTACAATCCACAAAGATGTGATAGTTAGTAAGATAAAATAAGAGACATTCACATAATAAATGTTTGTACAATTACATTATGTCTTTTTGGGCTCACTATAATCGTTAACAAAGTGACTCTTATTTCTATAATTAAAGCAGTTGACTCTTTTCATGTTTTGCTTTTTTAAAAGGATAGATTACTTTTCCATTTTGGTTTCACTTTATCTTCTTAAAGTCTTGAGTATAATGGGGATTTCTCTTACCCTTTCTCCATTTGGACCCACTACGATGCTTAAATTTTTTATTCATAGTTCCATATGAGTTAAAACTAACTGCCTGTATCTCAGAGATATTTTAGAGGCTTCAAGACATTCTTCTTTGGATATAAGATGCGTCATAGCATCTTTCATTGTCCTGATGCTCCCATTGTAAGTTAGATGCATCTTCATATACTCCTAACTCTTGAGGTGTTGAATAAATTAACAATTACACTTACTACTTATATGATAGTTCATAACCAATGTCATATAATTCACTTATCATATTTGACATGTGCCTTAAATGTTATTTACATTGTGTGAGCTCAACTTTTTTTATATGTGTCAAATTTGATAGTAAGTGACCTCACTTTGGTTATTGAAGTGTCTCCAAAATGTGCAACTAAAACGGACCATATGTCCTTAATAGTACTTATGCATGATATTAGTATCGTTTTTACTCAATAACGGAATGTGAGCTAATAAGTTCTTTTTCTGCCATATTTCATAAGTATCATGTTTTGTTTCTTATTGGGCCATATTGCCTTCCTTAAGAATATCTAAGGTTATATTTAATAGTTCAAAAGCCTTTTGCTCCTCATATATATTCAATTTTCATGTTTTAGATTGCATAATTGTTGTCATTTAATTTTTCACCCTTGTTGAGTTCAACAACAATATTCTTTATGATCATAGACTAATAAAACGTTATCTTATGGTGGGAAACTTCAATTACTGAAGTCGGTTATTATGTCTATGAGTACCTACTGGTGTTCCTACATTTTCTTTTCAAAAGGGTAGATTAAAACAGTAGAAAAAACTGATGAACTAGTTTCTATGGGGGGAAAATGAATGGCAGCGAGAGAGGAATAGCAAAAGTAAATTGGAGGAAAATTTGCCAATCGAAGGATGAAGGGGGACTAAGTCTAGAGTCCATCTCCACTAAAAACAAACTCCTTATGACTAAGAGAATTTGGAGAATCCTAGGTGACCAGCAATCAATGTGGATTAAGTGAATTCATACTTACTTACTAAAAGGAGGAGTCTCTGGGCTCTAGAACCTAAAGCCAGTCATACCTGGTTCTTTAACTAACTTCTTAAAATGAGGGAGGAGATCTTTTAGCACATTATATGCCAGATAAGGACAAGAGATAGATTTTCCCTCTGCTATGATAACTGAACAGGAAATGGCCCTTTAATACAAAATCAAATGGCAAACTCTCTATTGAATAGGTTCCCAAAGGACACCAGGCTTAAAGAAGTTATAAGGAATGGGAACTGGGCTTTTTCTTCAGATGAGATTTCCATTCTAAATATTCACTTATTTACAAACTGGGGGGGCAGGGGAGATAAATACTTGTGAAAGGGTATTCCTGTTTCTAGGATCAATGTTCAGGAAGCCAGAAAGATGAGAGATAGATCTATAAACTGTGTAGGATGGGACACTTTGGTATGGAATAAGGTGCTTAGACCTAATGACAATTTTCATCTATGGCTGGCAATATGGGACATGCAAAGTACCTTGGATAGATTGAAATTCCTATCCTCCTCTAAGCTTTGTATCCTATGCAACCTAGAGGATGAAACCAAGGATCACCTCTTCTTTGTGTGTGTTTTCTTTCGAGGACTATGGACAAAAATCTCCATGCTATGTGGCCCCGATCTCAACTATGATAGATTCACAGAGATCATAAGGGTTCTGCATAACTTGAGCTACTCAAAATTTGATAAGGATATTATTCTACTATCGATGGATACTTGTCTTAATGCTATTTGGAAAGAAAGGGACAGTAGAAGGTTTAAAGACCAATCTACTTCGACAAGCTCACTATTAGACCTCATTAATGCCAGGATTAGAGAGCAAATGATTGTCAATTAGTTGAACCTTCAATGTGGCAGGAGAATGGCTCTAAACTGGAGAATATAGCATATAGTATATAGCCATAGCTAGTTCAGATAGTACAATGAACTAGTTACACTATCCACACAGCCCTCAAATCAAGCAGTTCTAAGACCATACAGTACACTTCAATTTATAAATCAAGAGCAATAGAGGAGAAGAACAGTACTGACTTACCTGGGATCTATCAAAAACCTTGAAAACATTTTTACTTGTCTCAGAATATCTTATTGCATTGTAAAAATATTTGCTTTTCAAAATTTTTGTCGTGCAGTCAAAATTCATAACTTACAAAACATGAATGCATCAACTTGACAATTCACAGATGCAATGCACACAAATGGCTCAAGGGTCCCATGGAAACAGAATGAGGAAACCAAAGTTTACCTCATGAACAAAATGAGTCCATTTCGGAGCTCATATGCCACAAGTGGGTAGCCGGAAGAAGGCTGTTGTTGACGTGCACGTGACGAACGAAATGGTTCCACTCTCGCTCAAACTGAAGCACATGAGCATGCTCAGATCATTTTATCAAATGCTTTAACTTTCGAGCTTTTCTATCTTTTCATTCATACAAAATGCCATGAAATGTTTCAAGGCATAACATAAAATGTATTTCGAAATTCATAAAAAATTTCATATACCGAATCATCAAAGATGTGCTCAAATCATTCATAACAATAGATGCAACACTTATGATGCAATTTAAAATCAGAAAACTTATTTTATTTAAAGAAAATCGTAGTGGCTTATTGATTCTATTATAAACATGTACCCACCTTGATTTCCTTGCTTAAAGGCTTGACTTGCTCAAAAGGCCTTTTCTCTTTGCAAACAACCTGAGGTATCGAAGGTTCTTTGTTCTTCTTGTCCCTCTTGATCCCTTCATTCTTCACCAAATGAAGGGATCCTTATGCTCAAAATAAAGCTTTTGTCTTCCTCTACCTTTTTCTCTTCTTGAACAACCTCAAAATCTCTCTTGAAGGCTAAGGAAATTAAAACCCTAGCTTGTTTTCTCTTCTTTCTCTCTTTCATTCTTTTTCTTGTTTTCTCTCCCTTATCTATTTTCTCATCCACACATTTTGCTTTTCCAGAATCTTCTCATTCATTGTTTTTTTTTATTTATAAGCAAGACAATACTTCTTCCAATTATGCCCTTAATGAGTCTAAAAAAAGTCCATTTCATCCTTTCTCATAAGCTTATGTTCTTTGAAACTTAAGTGTCTTGCCACAAATACCCTTGAACAATCTAACATAGCACTTTCTTCTAGAAAAAGGTCTAACATTGCCTTAAGTTTCCAATGCCACCGAAATCATTCCATTTGGTTCAGTGATTGAAAAGATTTACTTCAAACATTTTTGGACTGCTCTTGTCCAAAAC
>JANSVB020000041.1:241740-255886 GCA_025504935.2 Erythroxylum haughtii
TCTCTGCGTGAATACCATCCTAGCCCCTGTCCTTCCTTCTAGAACAATTCTCTCCCTCACCCCCGTAGATCCTAACACCATGCTAGTAAAGTTCAGTTCTTGTGTTATCCCCTACTCTCGTAGGTTGTGTTGAAGCTTCATCTTTTAAACTTACATTTTATTTTCTTCCACGATGGCACCAGAGGTTTTTCAGCCAGGAAATGGATATAATTCCAAGTAAGTTCTATAATATCTAGGGCATCTTTGCTAATCTGTCCTGGAATGATTTATAAAAAGTTGAGGATATTATCTATGACTTTGATAACAGAATCCACTTGAAGTTACTATGTAGAAAGAAAATGAGGGCTTTTATATGCATGTTTGCATCCCAAGAAAATGCATGCTTCATTTGTATTAATGATTGCAGAATTGATCCATGCCACTTGAGAACTCTTTTTTTTTTTAATTAAGAATAGTTATGTTTATTCCAAGTCATTTGTTAATCTTAGTTCGTAATTGATCCAAGAGACAGTATGTTAACAACTTTTAGAGTTAAAAAAAAAAAATCATTATAAGAAAATATGTACAATCTAGAGGACAAAACTAGTATAATCCATAGAATCTAGATTGCAAAGATTTATGGTTCCTAGTAATCATCTATAGCTTAAGATTGAGGGAACTTGCAAGATCACTTAGTCCAGTATTACTCCAATCCCCATCTACTATTCATGTTACTTGTCAGATTTGTAGCTATTCCTCTGGCTAACATGGCCAATTTGCAATGTAGGAAGATGTCCTGAAAAACCATCTCACTACTTCTACTTGTTTAAATACTCTGCAATTGCACTCTTTCCACACGTAGTACACCAAGGCTGCCCAACTTAACCTAATAGCTTTGAGATCTGTCGCATTATGCACTCTAATTTTCCCCAGCCAAGCAATAGTTTCACTCCAAGAATCTATTGGTCGGGCCATGTGTATATTTTACAACCAATCCCAGACTTGTCTGGTATATCTGCATCTAATCATGAGGTGTTTCAAACTTTCCAATTCCGCATTACATAACTCACAATTCAGATTGCTAATGGAGAACCTGATCTTATCCCTTGTAAGTAACCCTCCATTGATTCTCATCTATAAGATGAATGAGTGCGATGGGTTAAGATCACTATTCCATACTATTGCTGCCCACTCCTGCCTTGTGCTCTGTGTAGCCTGTAATAGTGTTTTACAGGCTTTTGTATTGAACTTTCTTGACATCGAGGCAACTCTTCCATGATGAAACTAGCAATCCTACTATGTAAGGGCCTTATCCATTGATTATTTCGAATAAGCATACTTACTTTGGAAGTTGGATTCACCGCTAATTTCAAGCCCTATATTTCCTCCACCTTATATAGAGGACCTTCACAATGCCAATTATTATACCAAAAAGACATGCTTTTTTGATTTCCAATCTTATGGAACACCTGGCTCTGCATCCATTAATGTGAAGAAAATGTTAAGCATTCTAAAACATTTAAATGCAAACAAATGTAAGCCAGTGTATGCAAGATGACACTCGCTTTAATAATTTGACCGCTTTGTATAGTTACATTTCATTTTTCTTCTTTTATTATCTTATGCATGAGAGAAAAAAGAATGTATTGTGGACTCTGCTGAAAATGTATGTGTGAATTGGACAAAATTTTCACCACACTAAGAATCCATGAGTGTGGAACAGGTTAAATATAACAGTCATATTGGTTCTCTAGTTTTGCTCATAAAGCTCTCACAAAATAGGACCTCTTTTAACTGCCCATGTGAAAAGTTGAAACAACCAATTTGATTAACAACTTCAGTTAAGGACATGGAAGCTGGAATCAGGAATCTCTCATTGAAATATGTAATTCCTTCATTGGCATGATATTTGAGCATAGCACATGTCACAAGTTATCCAATTTGAGAGTGGCAAGGCTTTTTATAGTGGTCAGAAGTTGATATAGGGGGGTCCTTGGATTGTTTTAAATATATAGGAGGGACAAAATATATATGCAAACTATTTAAAATTGGCATGTTGACAAAAAGTGACCTGCTGAAGGTCAAGCAGATTGAAGCACAAGCTATTAAGATGTAAATTTATGAGATTCTGAATTGTTAAATTTTTATCTCTCAGATTGATGTTGATTTTGTTGGAGATAGTTGGTGAAATGAGCTTCATGGGAATAGACAGAGTAACCTAGCCAGGGCATGTAGTCCTTTTTGTTTCCTCTTTGAAGCTTAAGGACCGTCTTGCCAGTTGAAAGTATACTGGGGAAAGGGTAACTGAAGTTGAACAACTCCTATGCTCCTTTCATCACTGTCTTTGAAAGCTTCGGAGTCATTCAGTGCAATTGTAGGAAAGCATTAAACTGTGATTAGTGAGGCCTGCCCTTAGGACATAAATAAGTGTTTCTGTAGGCCTTCATTCCTTCTTAGAGTTTTCCATGTAAAAGTTTTTTCCTCCTCTACCTTGGACACATCCATCAAACTTGATGTGTGGCGTCATTGTGAATTTGTGTCTAAGAAGGAGGATGTAGAATACTAGAAATTGTAATTGCAAAGATATATTTCCCTTGTTGAAGGAAATAGCTAGAAAGAAACAGTTGTTACAGAAAGATGCTCTTAGGGGTATATTCTATTTTTCAGAATCAAAATGATAGGAGAACAATTAGCTATCCATGTTAAATTGCGATAAGCAACTTTAACATCCATTGGCGGATAATTTTTTCTTTAATGACATGGATTTGAAAACACATGATTTTTCAAAATATCAATAATGTATGTGGAATGTCCAGTTGAGCTATTAGGAATCTTACTGCTATTTAGGGGCTATTCCTAGATTGAATAATCAGTTGAAATGCTATTGAGTAGGGGCTGTCTTCTATGATGAATTTTATTTTCTTTTTTCACCCGGTCATTGTATGTCCTTTAGGTGGAGGACGATGTTTGGTATTGCAGCTGTGCCAGCAATTCTATTAGCAGTGGGAATGGCGTTTTCTCCAGAAAGCCCTCGCTGGCTTTTTCAGGTTTCTCTGAGATTATTCCTGATATTTGATAATTTATGCATTTTGACCCCGATTTAAGCTTTGTTTTTCTATATTGTCTGTGGATTTGTCAATGAGTGTTCTTGTAGCAAGGAAAACTAGCTGAAGCAGAAAAGTCCATAAAGACCCTTTTTGGTAAAGAACGAGTTGCTGGAGTAATGATTGATTTGTCTGTCGCTGGTCAAGGTTCTGAGGAGGCAGAAGCCAGATGGTTTGATCTGTTTAGCAGTCGCTATTGGAAAGGTACTTGAAAAGTCAGGACACTGACCGTAAAATGCGATTATGTTGATCTTTATGCTACTTCGAAATCCAAAACATTCCAATATTCTGATACTAGTCAGAAGTACATACTTGGTTGGTTTTGCTGCATCTGAATATTTTTTACTTCTGGGTTTAAATGGGACCTGCCATTTCCCGAGTCTTCTCATTCTTTTGAGTTTGAAGATGAAACTGAATATTTTTTACTTTTGGGTTTAAATGGGACCTGCCATTTCCCAAGTCTTCTCGTTCTTTTGAGTTTGAAGATGGGACTTTGTGCCTTCAATGGGCTGAAATCTAAGTTACAGGAGTCATTTGCTTCTAAGTTGATAGTATTAGGTTGCATGATTGTCTTCAAGGTGCAAAAACAATTTACCAATAATTACTCATCCATGACCAACCATTTGTTGGAACTAACAGGGGTTTGCTGATTAATGGGAGTAAATGCATGGGACTTCTATATCTTTCTGCACCAGAATTTATGTTTGTGCTTTTGACACATTAAAGTTTTATTATGTCATAATTCCATTGTAAAAGGTTTCTTACAAGTTCATAAACTGATATCATTGCTTATAGTAAAGAGTCCTTAAATTTCATATACTTGTATTATTTGCTTATATCAACTTCATAGTATCAATGGTAATTATCTTTTCCTAATCTTGTTTACGTTGAAGCAGTTGTTAGTGTTGGAGTAGCACTTTTCTTTTTCCAACAGATGGCTGGAATAAACGCTGTTGTCTATTATTCAACGGCTGTTTTTCGAAGTGTTGGGATCGTATCTGATGTTGCAGCAAGTGCTCTTGTTGGTGCATCAAATGTTTTCGGTAATGTTGTATCTTCTTTTTCAATAAATAAATCAGAAACCAGTTCTTCTTCATAACTTGTTATTTTGCAATCAATTTCAGGGACGACCATTGCATCGTCTCTAATGGACAAACAGGGGAGGAAAAGTCTTCTCATCACAAGCTTTTGTGGAATGGTAGGGATGTTTCTGGTGCAAAATTTGTTGACTTGATTTAAAGAATATTGATATTATTTTATTCTTTAAATCATTAGTTTAGGATTGCTTCAGCTGTCAAATTTGTTGGGCTTTTACAATGTAGGTTGTTCAGTGTCTGCTTATGCAGTATGCATATAAAGATTCTGTGAAATTATTTGTACCTCGGGATGTAGTTATTGCTTCTGAAGTCTTCTTTTAATGGCATGGCACTGATCAGACATTGTTAAATTCATCGATATGCCATGGTTTGGCCTCGGCCGCTGTTTTGTAATGCCTTTCATGTCAACTATGTCTTGGCATGTCAGTCATTTTGCATCTTCTTCTATTTAATACTAGATATTGACCTATGGTGTCTTTTCTTGCAAAGGCTGCTTCAATGTTGTTGCTGTCCTTGTCCTTGACTTGGAAGGTCCTGGCACCATATTCTGGAACCCTTGCTGTTCTTGGCACCGTTTGGTAAGTTGAGCAAATCTTTTCCACGGATTAGTGAAGCTGTTTCTTCTTCATCAATAATTCATGTGTAACGGAAATCGGGGAGACTTCATGCCCGTTGAGTTATGATTCCTTCATCCACGTTGATTTGTAATTGTACTATTATATTGTCATAAATGCAGCTATGTGTTGTCCTTTTCACTTGGTGCCGGTCCTGTTCCAGCTCTTCTTCTGCCAGAGATATTTGCCTCTCGGATTAGAGCAAAAGCAGTTGCCTTATCCTTGGGCATGCACTGGGTAAGTACTAAGAGATGTAAGCTTTTTTTAGTGGTTTCCTTCATCAAAGCTTTCGTTGGTGGTTTCCTTCATCTACGGTATGGATGTGTTACTTCTAACGTTTTGATCGCTCTTAGAATAAAAACCACTTTTAGGTGAAGAGGAAAAGAAAGAAAATTCTTGAACTAAGTTGTTGACCTATAACGAAGATGAATCAGAATTTTTACTTGAAAATCAATACGTGCATGAAATTTGTTAATTTAATTAGAAACATATCGAGTGTTGTATCTATTTGTCAAGAAGTGCAAAATCGTATGGATACAAGAATAATGATGGCCTTGGTTTTTAATGGTTAACAGATCTCCAATTTCGTCATCGGCCTTTATTTCTTGAGCGTTGTAAACAAGTTTGGAATCAGCTCAGTGTATTTGGGATTTGCAGCAATCTGTCTTCTGGGCGTGTTGTACATAGCAGGTAATGTTGTCGAAACAAAGGGACGATCACTGGAAGAAATAGAGCGCGCTCTTAACCCGACCATGTAATATGGAAATTGGTCGAAAATGGTTGTGATAATAATCTCATTACAGCTTACGCTTAGTGAGCTTAGGAGAGATTGTCGGCTTGTTCTTTTTGTGTTTGTCAATATTCACTTCTTCAGCCCACCTGAGACTTTTGTCCCGCATTTTGCTGTCGAGTTGTTCAATGTTAATGATGAGTGTATCCCGCTTCAACGAAACTGCCCTTCTTTGTTTTCAAATTAACTGTTTAACTTAATTCAAAACACGTCACACAATTCTTGAGTGAAACTCAAAGAAGTTTCCTCTTAGCATTTTGTAAAAACGATATAAAGTAACCGCGCCCCATCGATGTTATTTGTTTTGCATGCCATATCCCAGCATCCAAGAGAGACTGAACTTGTAAGTGCTAGAGACTATCTTCAAAACCTCGCAAAACGTCAAAGGCCAAAGAAGCTGCAGCTGGCATAATCTTTACCTACATGTTGGCTTTTCTTTCCCACCTTTCCTTTGTGTCAAGCCTGTGAATGATGCCCACATGTATGAGATAGATGAAGATTGTATCAGACGCAGCTAAAAGATGAACTCTACACCAGTACCTAAATATAAAGGAAAAGGATACTCTAGAAATATAGTCCTGCTCATAGATACTGAAATACAAAGGAAAAGAACAGCTTCTTTGACTCTTAAATACTACTATAACACTCACCCAAACGCTTTCCTCCCAATGTGAACATATATTTCAAGTGATGGCCATTTCCAGTGTGTGCCATGCACTTACTATGAGATGCAATAACAAACATGGAATGCAGTTATAAAGAACGAATAATGCCTACACAACGTGTGTCCAATTATATGAAAAAAGTGATGATCGTTCTGGGAACGTATGAAAAAAGTGATGATCATTCTGGGAACTTAAAGAATCTGGCTATAAGTAATATTCTTTCTAAAAGTGTGAAACCGTCTTGTTATTTACTCGTGTCAAACAGAAGCAGGCACTCACTTATAACCTGCAATCTCTCTCATGATTCAGCTAGTGCTTTGTGAGAACACATTAGAAACTCACTGCCAATTTTTAGAGACCAGTTTTGACTGTTCCCTGTGCGACCTTCTTAAACCAAAGGAATCATTGCACTTCTTACATTACCCATTTCAGATCCTGTTGTACCCTTTCATTTGTCTGATAGGAAAGCCAGAATGTGCGCATCAAGAATGCATTTACACTAGAATAATCAGATATTCATATTTGCCCATGAATCTTGTCAGGATTGTATGCATGAGCATCAATAGCCAGCTGATAACAGAAAACGTACCCCCAATGTAATTTATGCCGTGTCTTTGGTGCATGATATTCTTTTGGGATGTCTTGGCTTGCAAAGAAATTTTGATCATTTCTGTTCAAGTTAGGTGCACCCAAGTCTTCAGTTGATGGATTTGAGTCTTCATCATCTAAATCTTTTCGGTGTCCATGAACAGATTTGTCTTTTGCATCTGAAAAGGTATACAAAGATATCAGATAACTAGTAACAAGCCTTGCACTAGGATGTGGCCGTTTATTGATAAGTTACCTTTTATTTTCTTATAATTCTTTGATTTGATTTTTAAGCGCCTCTTGTGTAGCTCCTATAAGAAAAAAGGATTCGAATTAATGGAAAAATTTTGTTCCACTTATATAGGGTCAAACAGTAGGAAGTCATACATTCAACGGCCAAAGTCAGATCTATCATAAGCATTTTCCAATCATTCCCAAAACTGTTTATATTCCAAGTAACACCATCAAGTGGATCAAGTTCAAATCTTAAGGACTGGCAACTGAAAAAGTAGCATGAACAAGCTACACAAGAAGACTTGATAAAATTAATTAAATTGTAGAATGCAACTGCATCAAATAGAATCAAGCATGCGTAAGTCATAAGATTTATACAACAGTCAATGAACAAAAAGTCAAATCTAGCATAATAATTTTGCAAGTAACTTCTTAAGAGAATCAAGTTCAAATCTCTAAGGGTTGGCAATGCTGAAAAAAAATCTAGACAAACTTTGTCAGACTTCCTAGTTGGCCCAATACCAAAGTAGCTGTACCATGCACATTGTTTCCAAGCTTAATGAATAGAAATATAGATGTCAATGCGCTAATGTACTGGCTTAAGGAGAAATAATAGGTAAAATGTGGTGGCCATAAACATGGGGAGAAGAAGATGTCAGACCCTTAAGAACTTGAACTACATCTTAAAGAGAACGTTAAAGAACATACCAATTTAAAAATCATGAAACACTTGAAAATAACCACCTAAGTTTAATAATGTGGGTTAAAATAAATGATCCATTGTTTGATGCTAACAGAAACATAATTGTCAAACAACAACGCACCGGAGCCCTACATCTTAACTATGCCAAGATCAGAAAGCTCATGCTTGAAAACCCAAAAAGAACTTCAAAGCCTACTAACAATTATCATAGTAACTAACTGCCAATTCAGATTACAAAATCCAAAGATTTCTCGTCGCAATCTGTTATAAGAGGTTGAGTTAGAGAATTGATGAAAGGACGAAAACGATGAACAGGGAAAGGCTTAAGGAGAATAAGTAATGACGTCATCAAAGAGTGATATACCTGAAGTAAAAATGATGTAGCTTGTTTTAACGAAATTAATGTAAGCGAAACGTATTATACAATAAATGGTTGAATGTAACGCATGGGAAGGTAGTTAAAACCATCTAACAAAAAACAACAAAATTTTCAAAGAATAACAAATACTTTTTCTCCTTCTACTTTCTTCTCTCTCGTGTCTACTGTTAGTTCTTCTTGAATTACTAATTGCAATTAGGGTTTCCAATAATCATGTATCAAAGTGGTATCAGAGTTCACGAATCATCAAAGATGACAAAAGGCACACGCTCCCATGATTTGAAGCGATTGGAGGAAAATAAAAAGCTAAAGATGCAGAAAATGGAGTTGTGGTACGAAAAAGGATCATAGGAACTTAAGGAGTGGATGATACAGATGATGAAGATAGGCAACCAAAGGGATCAAAAGGATAATGGGGGTGATCAGAGAGCACTAGAAGTTGGGAGTGGGGGAATCTATGGGGGTGACTCGTATTCCATACCAACCAGGTCTACAAAGATAGAGTTCCCAATATTCAAGGGTAAATGATTTGAGGAATTGACTATACAAATGTGAAAAAATTTTCTTCTTTGACAAAACACCTCCCAAAATGAAAGTTAGAGTGGCAACCATTTATTTAAAAGGTGAAGCATTAGCATGGCATCAATTGTACATCAGGAATAGGCTAACAGATGAAGCACCAAGTTAGAGAAAATATTTGTTGGCTTTGGGGCTGAGGTATGGGAAAATGTGTTTGAAGATCCTATTGGAGATTTGGAGTTGAAGCAAGATAGAAATGTCAAGGAGTATTGTGCTAAATTTGATCTTCTGTCTCATAAATTAGAGATGTTAAAACCCTATCTAGTAAGTCTATTTTTTGAAGGCCTCAAACCTAAAATAGAATATTTGGTGCAGATTTAAGCACCAAGAAGTTTGCAACAGGCGTATGCCTTAGCCAAGAAACATGAATTTAACAACAATAAATACCCAGTAAAAATCCTGCTCAGATGCATGGTCTGAGAAAGTCCAGTAGTATGTAGCCTATAGAGAGGATGTTTCCAAATGACCCATATGAATGAATGAAACTAAAAAATAAATTGAAATTAATAATAATAATATAAAATAAATAAATGATAATATTAAAGATGCTAATAATAATAATAATAGTAGTAGTAGTAGCTCAAAAGTGTTACGGGGCTAATAGGGTGGAATAAGAACCTTTGAAGTGGGTAGTGGCCAACAATTTGGACAAAAACCAAGAACAGGAATATTGCCACAACCTAGAGGAGGAAATTAGATAAAAAATGGTGAACAAAGATCGACAAAAATTACTAGCAGTCAAGAGTTGGAGGGAAGCGAGCTAAAGGCCTATGCTTTTAGTGTGAAGAGAAGTACAATCTGAGCCACAAATGTAAGAAAAGAATGTAGACGTATGTAATGGATGTAGGAGAAGAACAGATGGAACAAGAACAACAGGATATTTAGCAACCAACAATTTCATTACAGGCGGTGGCTGGTACAGCCTCTTCTAACTTTCAACAAATGAAGGCAGTAAGATGATATAAAGGAAATATCATTCATATATTGGTGGATGGGGGTAGTGATGAATGCAATTGATAATGGCACAAAAGAGATAGATTCATTGATGACTATGGTGGGAGGAGGATTACAACTTCAATATAATTAAAGATGTAAGTTCACTTGGATAATGAGCAAGCGGGAGTTTACTACAGATGCACTGGTCATTGACATTGGAGGTAGTGATATGGTGTTGGGGGTGCAATGGTTGTCTGCTCTCAGTGATATAGTATGTATTTACAACATTAGTGTGACAACATTTAATTGGAAACGCGTATCAGTTGAGCTGAAAAGTGGAGGGAATGCAAGAATCACTAAATTAAAAGGAGGGAATGTGGAGAAAGGACTAGAAGGGAAAGAAGTGACATGTTAGTTCTTGTTAGTATCACAAAATAAAGGAAGTGGGAAACAAATCCACAAATGAATCCTAATATGGTGAGTGTGATTCAGCCTAGTTTATTGTTGGAGCAACATAAGGAAGAGTTGCAGTAGGTGTTGTTGGAATATGAAGATGTTTTCAAAAAGCCCATAGGATTACCAACTACCAGCGAACATGACCACAAAATCCAATTGAAAGATGGAGTGGAAGTGGTGAACTTAAAGCCTTACAGATATGCTGGTGTGCAAAAGCAGGTTGTACAAGAATTGGTGGAAGAGAAGTTAAAGCAAGAAATTGTCCAGGAAAGTGTAAGTTCCTTTGTTTCTCTTGTTATTCTAGTTGAAAAGAAGGATGGTACAGTGAGGTTTCATGTAGATTATACAGCCTTGAAAAAACATACTATTAAAGATAAATTTTGCATATCATTGATTGAGGATTTGTTGGATGAACTTGATGGGCCTAAATACTTCACAACCTATATTTAAGGTCTAGATACCATCAAATCATGATGAATCCCAATGATATCCACAAAAAAATATTCAAAACTCATCAAGATCACCATGGATTCTTGGTGATACCATTTGGATTGACCAATGCTCCAACAAACTTTTGAAAGCTCAATGAATGCAATTTTCCAAGATTATTTAAGTAAATTGGTGTTGGTTTTAATTGATGATATATTAGTGTATAGCAAAGATTGGGAACAAGACATGATTAACTTGAGGGAGGTCTTACAAAAGTTGAGATACCAGCAATTACAAGTTAAAAAGTTGAAGTGTTCTTTTGCCTCTAGAGAAGTAGAGTCCCTTAGCCATGTTATCAACACAGATAGTGTCCATTGATCCTAAGAAAATCCATGTCATTAAAGAGTGGCCAGAACCTAAGATGTTGAAGCAACTTAGAATTTTTCTTGGATTATCAAGGTAATATCGACGATTCATTAAAGGATATGGTCAGATTGCCAAACCTTTTACTCAGTTGTTACACAAAAATGCTTTCCATTGGACGAGGAAAGCTACATCAACCTTCAAAGCTTCAAGAAGCATTGATGAATGCACTAGTCTTGGCTATCCCTAATTTTGACAAATTTTTTGTTATTGAAGCAGATGCCTCTAGAGAGGAGATACGAGCATACTCATGCAAGAATAACATCTCTTTGCGTATTTCAGCAAAACATTGTCCCATAGATGCATTCATTCGTTGGCATATGAAGAGGAATTATTATCTCTGGTATTGAAAATCGAGAATTGGTCTCATTATGTCATTGGTAGGAAATTTGTGGTGTAGACAGATCATAGAAGCTAGTTCTATCTTTTAGAACTAAAGATCACAACCTCATTCCAACAAATATGGTTGCCAAAGCTCTTGGGATTTGATTTTGAGATTAAGTATAAAAAGATGTTGATAACAAGTTCCAGTGTTGAGTTATGTTCCTTGATGATTGTGGATATTCATATTGACCTTCTAAACAGGATCAAATTAAGTTGGCAGTGGGACAAACCTCGGCAAGATATCATTTCTCAACAGCAACACAATAGTTGCATCAAGTCTTCTTATAGTTGGATCAACAACACTTTGTACTGTAAAGGATGCTTAGTATTGGGATTAGATCCTAAGTTAAGAAAACATATCATTTTATTATTTCATGATTCAGCTAAAGGAGTCCATTCAAGTATATTGGGAACTTCCAAGAGAATTCAATTATATTTTTTTTTGGAGAAGAATGCATAAAGATATTCATGACTATGTCCATAGATGTTAAATTTGCCAACGCAATAAATACAAGCCTATAGCTAAACTAGGTCTTTTACTTCAATTACCAATTCCAGACAAGGTGTGGATTTATATTAGTTTGGATTTTGTTGAAGGCCTTCCCAAGTCAAATGGATTTTCAGTCATCTTAACAGTGGTGGATAAGTTAAGTAAATATGGCCATTTTATTCTGTTAGCTCATCTGTATTCAGTGGCTAAATTGGCACAAGCTTATGTTGATTATGTGTATAAGTTGCATGGTACGCCTGTTTGGGTGGTGATTGACAGAGATCCTATCTTATTGAGCAATTTTTTGCTGAGTTCTTTCGA
Source organism: Erythroxylum haughtii (assembly GCA_025504935.2). NCBI lineage: Eukaryota > Viridiplantae > Streptophyta > Magnoliopsida > Malpighiales > Erythroxylaceae > Erythroxylum > Erythroxylum haughtii. The sequence goes on from JANSVB020000041.1 coordinate 253,912, forward strand.
ATCCAAGAAGTGACATTACTTCATTCTACATCTTAACATTCTTAGTTGGATGGTCAAACAAAGGTGTTAATCACACAAGGGAGACTTATCTACATTGCATGACCACTGATTTCCCTCATTAATGGCATCACCAATTATCATTGACAGAATAGTGGTACAATACTACCTACCATTCCCCCATTCAGTGTTTCCCCTTTTGAGGCGGTATATGATTACTCTTCTCCTTTGCATATACCATATTTAGCTGGAGATTCAAGTGTTTTGGAGGTTGACAAAGCCATGAAAGATCGAGAAGCCGCAATTAAACTGATCCAATTTCACACGAGGCGTACTCAAAATTGCATGAAATAGGTCGTGACAAACGCATAATAGATAGACAATTTCAACTCAGTGATTCAACTTATGTAAAATTGCAACCATACCACCAACATACTCTAAGGAATCAAAATAACCAAAAGCTGGGACCTCTTTATTTTGACCCTTTTCCAATAGTTCAACGTATTGGCATTGTTGCTTATCATTTGCACCAACCACAGACAACTTGGGTACATCCTACTTCCCATGTTTCTCAGCTCAAGAAACATGTCGGTCAGTCAACACGAGTGAGTTGCCAAGTAGCCAGTGGCAGTGTTGGACAGGCAATTGGAAGATCGAAAAACAAACCTACTATGCAACTCTTGATTCAATGGTCCATAGATAACGCACAAGACAGTCCTTGGGAGTATTTGTATGATATTCAGAAATGTTACCTAAAAGTTAATTTTGTGAACAAGGTTGTTAGATGGGGGAGACATTTTTACAGGAGTTTGAGTTAGAGAATTGATGAAAGGAAGAAGACGATGAATAAGGGGAGGTTTAAGGCGAACAAGCAACGACATCATCAATGAGTGAGATAGTTGAAGTAAAAACGAAGAAGATTGTTTTAGTGAAATCAGAGTGAGCGAAATCTTTCATACAATGAATGGTTGAATGTAACGGGTGGGAAGATAGTTAAAACGAGGTAAGGGGAAACAACGGATTTTTCAAATAATAACGAAATCTTTCTCTCTCTCTCTCTCTCTCTCTCTCTCTCTCTCTACTTTCTTCTCTCTTGTCTCTACTATTAGTTCTTCTTGAATTACTAATTGCAATTAGGGTTTCCAATAATCATGTATCACAATCAACAATAAACCTTCAGAACCACTATCGAAGAAAACAAAAAAGTAAAATTTCATAAAACTAAGCACCCATACGACACTTCACAATTTCATTAAGAAACCTAGTTCACATCAACAAATTCGACCCATTTTCGTAAAATAAATTAAGGAAAACAGAAATGGATTATCATTCAAACTAGAATATCTGAATCCACGGGTCTATAAGCGAAGCCATGAGAGGAGAGTGAGAAACGTACATGGAGTTTGGAAAGCTGGAGGTTTGAGGCCCCACTGACCTTGAAATTGGGTTGCAAGGTAGAGATTGATGCTATTGCCTCTTCTCTTCTCTCGTCGTCCTCGCCCTTTTCTTCTACTCGCTTGTCCTTCCCCATTATCTCTCTTCTGCTTGATGTTGCATAATTAATGTTGATTTGCCCATACGACGTCGGTTGGATTTATGGAAGACGGGAAGCTCAAATCAAATAATTTATAAATATAAAGACAATGACTACATCTAGATTTTTTTCAAATACTTCCTATTATTTTATTTTTTTATAAAATGATCATCACATATTTTGTTAAATGAATTAAGATCTCTTCGTTAGTTTTTTTTTTTTCAACTTTTGTCACGGAACTAATATATATTACATTTTAAAATGTGAAAATTGAAATAGTTATCAATATATGCTTAGATAGTATATTTATTTAAAATATATAAATTACTTCTTAAATACAATTTATAAATTACTTCTTAATAATAATACTTGTCGGAATATTCTTTAATAGTTTCTGACTCTTTCATCTTCAGCATTTCAAATTCTCTGATCAAGTTGAGCACT
>JANSVB020000041.1:255986-270204 GCA_025504935.2 Erythroxylum haughtii
CAGGCTTTGGCTTTCGACTTCCTATTTTTCCTTTCTTTGTGCATCTTGATTTGGGTCATTGTAGGATTTGTTGGCAATGGAGGCACTTCATAATCTTCCTCCACAGCTTCCCAAACATCCATAGCATCAAGATGAACTTTCATTCGAACAGCTCAAACTTGATAGTTTTTACCATAAAAAATTGATGACGCATCTTGAGACAGTTGTGATTCAATCTCCATTGCTTGAAGATGGTTGTAATTCTTGTTATAATTCTGGGTTGTAAATCAGGTTTGTGTTTTGGTTTCGTTCATCTCACAGGTCCCTCAAGACAAATGCTCTGATACCATGTTGTTTTTATAGAGCTTAAGCATAATACATAAATATAAGAGAAGAAAAGAAAATGTTTTGTCGTAGAACAACCTCATTTTATTTAATAGAAGCTTGTCAATTTATATAATCTTTCTCTAATTAAAATTTAAAAATCAGATAACATCTAATTTAAATCAGCATAAAATAAAATCTAATTTATTTGATAGTTATCACAATAATATTTCTAAACCGATTCCTAAAATCAAACTCTAAAAATCATAATCAAATTTATCTAAGATCTAATCTTTGATCAATTATTTCGTAGGAATCTACAAACCTAAGGGATTTTTCAACAACAACTTAATCCATCTCATTGGTTTCAACTCAAGGGTGTTGTGGATTGTGTGTTTTCCAAGTTCTCGCTTTCTTAGAATTGACAAAATGCCCTTTAAGAAATTATATTGTTGTGGCAATGGAGATGCCCAAAAATCGGTTCCCTAGTGAGGCAAGAGGTTTGTGGAGAGGATGAGGTTTGGGGCAATGACCACTATGGATGTCTTGGTAGAAGGAAAATCACTTTGTTTCTAGAGGAAGGATGATATAAAATAACCTAGGAATGGAGATACTGAGTGGCTCTACTGAAAAGGTTTGTTTCTAGCTGCAAAGTACCAAGGAAGGCTACTTCGGAAAATGATAAGGAACACCGAACACCATTAGCGTAGGTTGATGGTTATGGTTCAGGAGACCTAGCTAGCGCCACGTGACAAGGAATTCGGATTCCCTCCATTGATTGTCATTTTAAACTAAATTATAATCTAATTGAATTCTTCAATAATATGTAAAATACGGTTTATAGGATTCTTTGTAATTTCAAAAATAGAAAATAAGTTCTGTCAAAATGATTTATACTAAACATTAATCCGTTTTTTTAATAAAAAAAGAATGCACTTGATAATTGATATTGATGGGCTATGATTAGATGCAGCTTTCTTCATATGCCTTTGAATTTGCCACTTTTAAATGAGGGCAAAAATCTAGGACCATATTTCCGTGGAGAAATGGAAATTATTAAAAGTATTATTAATAATTAATAATTATTAAGATATTCAAAGCAATACGGTTAGAAATTAGTTTGTGATATAAGTAGTTAAAGTAAAACTTGGAAATTAAGGGATGCTTCCTTTTCAAGAGTTGTAATTTGTAGTGAACAAATGTGATTGTTCTGAATGATTGCTTCCTTTCTAAAAGTTGTGACTTGTAGTGAACGGACGTAACTGTTCTAAAAAGTTTCTTCCTTTCTAAGAGTTGTGATTGGTAGCAAAAAGATGTGACTGTTCTGAAAACTCTATATATACATGAGTTTTAGTCAAGATTATATAAGTTTTTTTAACAACTCTACTAACACGATCTCTACATTCATAATTCTTGAAAAACATTCATTCTCTTGCAACTTAAATGTTCTTGTATTCTTTGTATTCTAAAAGTAATTTGCCTTTAACCTGATTTGTAAATATAGTGGGGGCAAATAACACTTTAAAAAAAGTGTCCAATACGCCTAAAACACTTAAAACTTTATGTTTTGATATCAAGTTATCTCAATTATCTGCAACACCATTGTTTTGTGGAATTCCAATGCCCATAAATATTACAAATGCAGCATGCATGATGATCCGGACCTACATGTTGATTGATTCAAAATCATGTTATTATGAGCTGCACCTTTTTTAGTCCATGTTTTTTACTTGGTCAATAACAAATTAAGTAGTGAGGTCAATTAGTGGGTCATTACTTCCTATTTTTCTATTTTAGAATTATATAAATAATTGTACCAATTTGTCTTTTACTACTACAACTGAAATCAGAACCATTTTTCTAAGCCTCTGTATTACGTTTTCTTTAATTCAAATTCCTCTTCAAATTAAATTCCAATAAAATCTTTGGTATTAGAGCTTCTAGGTTCGATTATTTGGGAAATCAAATAAAGCTCATGGCAGTTAGTGGTTCTTCGATGGCATCGCAATCTATGATTCCGACTTTCAATGGCGAAAAATATGAATTTTGGATTGTGAAGATGAAGACACTCTTCAAGTTACATGGGTTATGGGATTTGGTTGAAATTGGGTTTATTGAAGACGATGATGAGTAAGGATTGGAGGAGATCAAGAAAAAGGATTCAAATGCTCTCTTCTTCATTCAAACAGCAATGCACGACTCAATTTTTTCCAGAATCGCAGCAGCGGATACTTCAAATCAGGCATGGGAGACTCTTAAGAAGGAGTATAAAGGGTCAGTAAAGGCAATGACCATGAAACATCAAACACTTCATCGTGAATTCAAAAATTTAAGAATGAAGGATACTGAATTTGTGCAAGATTATCTATCTTGAGTTTCAACTCTTGTTAATAAAATGAAATCATATGGTGATAGCATTGATGATGAAGTTGTTGTTTCAAAAGTCTTAAGGAGTCTCAATTCGAAATTTAATTATGTGGTACCTGCAATTGAAGAAGCTCACGACTTATTTTTGTTCTCTTTTGATGAGTTAATGAGTTCTTTACTAGCTCATGAAGACAGATTAAATGTCTCGAAAGAATGCACAGCAGAAAAAGCATTTCAAGTGAAGGATGAATCTGAAAAGTCTATTGACAACAGTAATGGTAGAGGTGGTTTTCGTGGTGGCCGTGGACGTGGTAGAAGTAGAGGTAGAGGCCAGTCAAGTGATCGGCAGTTTAAAAGCTCTATCCAATGTCTGTATTGCAGCAAATATGGTAACATAGAAGCAAATTGTTGGAGTAAACAGAAAAATCTGCAGAACCAAACAAATTTTGCAGAAAAATATGTTGAAGAAGGCAAGTTATTCATGGCCTATTCTCCTATTAATATGTCTAATGATATTTGGTTTATTGATAGTGGGTGTTCTAACCACATGTGTGGCACAAAGTCTATGTTTAAAGAGCTTGATGAGTCGAGAAAGACAGAAGTTCGACTAGATGATGACAAACAAATACAAGTTGAAGGTGCAGGTACTCTATCAATTAATACCTTACAGGGTAATATCAAGCTTCTCTTTGATGTTCCGTATGTTCCTTGTTTGGCTCATAATTTGCTTAGCGTTGGGCAGTTGATGACTAGTGGGTACTCAGTTTTGTTTGATGATGAATCTTGTGTTATCTATGATAAAAAAGTCTGGTCAAAAAATTATTGGTGTTCAAATGACTCAAAATATAATGTTTCCTCTTGATGTTTCGAATGTTGGAAATTGTTCTTTGGTTGCTAAAGAAAGTGTTGATGCTAATTTGTGGCATTTACGATATGTTCATTTGAATTTGAATGGTCTGAAATTATTGGAATCTAGAAATATGGTTGTTGGGTTACCGAAAATTGATGCTATTGATTTTTGTGAAGGGTGTGTTTATGGTAAGCAAAGTAGACATTCATTTCCTGTTGGTCACTCATGGCATGCTGCTACTCATCTTGAATTGGTTCATGCTGAATTGTATGGTCCTATGAGTGTGGAGTCTTTAGGTGGGTGTCGATATTTTTTGTTGTTCACTGATGACATGATTTATAGGGGTCTAGTGAATCTTTGGTTGCTGAATTTAAGTCATGCATGATGAAGGAGTTTGAAATGTCAGACTTGGGTTCTTTGCAATATCTTCTTAGACTTGAAGTGAAACAGGTTACAGATGGGATCTTTGTCTCGCAATAAAGTATGCGTCAAATCTCTTAAAGAAGTTCAAAATGGAAAACTGCAAAGCTGCTTTCATACCAATGAATACGAATGAGAAGTTGGAACGAGACGATGGAACGGGCAAGTTGATGAAAATATTACAGAAGTTTGATTGGTGGCTTAAATTACTTGTCACACATTTGTCCTGACATTATGTATTCTGTAAGTGTATTGTCTAAGTAGATGCATAATCCTAGCAAGCAACATCTTGGAATGGCAAAGAGAGTACTACGATATATTGCTGGAACTTATGAATATGGCATTTGGTACTCAAAGGTATCAGCTTTCAAATTATTTGGATTCACTGATAGCGATTGGACAGGACGTTTAGATGATCGCAAAAATACTTCAGGAGTGTATTTTTTCTTGGATCTGGAGCTATTTCGTGAGTTCATAAAAACAGGATGTTGTAGCCTTATCATCCTTTGAAGTCGAGTATATTGCTGTAACTATGGCTGGTTGTCAGGTAGTTTGGTTGAGAAGATTACTTGCAGATCTTCAACAAGTGCAACAAACATCTACCGAACTCTACTGTGACAACAAGGCAACCATTGCGATGACAAAAAATCCAGCGTTTCACAACAGAACAAATTACATTGACATTCGTCATTATTTTATCCGAAACTTCGTAACAAAAGGTGATGTTATTTTGAAGTTTTGTAATACAAATGAAAGTGAAGCATGACTATTTTTGTTAACAACTTGGGATTTGCCGTTTTGAATTAAGGGGGAGTGTTGATTGATTCAAAATTATGTTGTTATGATTTGCACATTTTTTAGTCCACATTTTTTACTTAGTCAATAATAAATTAAGTAATAGGGTCAGTTAGTGGGTGATTATTTCCTATTTTCTATTTTAGAAGTATATAAATAATTACACCGGTTTGTCTTTTATTATTGCAACTGAGATCAGAACCAATTTTCTAAGCCTCTGTGTTACGTTTTCTTCGATTCAAATTCTTCTTCAAATCAAATTCCAACACTACATACACTTAATTACAGGACATACTTCGGTTTGGTTTGGATAAACACTAGGACAGCCTAGCTACTGCATAAGAAAAAACACACCACATCTTTAGTTTGCTGCGGGACTCTGTCAGCCTTTGCTGACTTTAGTGACATTCACATACCATATATCTAGAAAAGATTTTCTCTTATCATAAATTTATCCTTATTTTATTCTATTAAATTTTATCTATTTATTTATGTAAAATTTATATAAATATGTGAATAAAATTAAGTAACACAAAGATCAAATATTTTAACAGAAGCAGGATACTCTAACTCTCATATATCCCCAATTTTGAGTGAAGATCATTTGTTACTTTTATCCAAGACCAATAGTTCATATGATCGGATCTACCAATTTTTGCTCTATTTTATTAAATTTTATTAATATTTTTATATAAGATTTATATAAATATGTGGGAAAAATTAAGTTACGTTTCGAACACTCTTTCCTTACTACATAATCACAAATTTGAGGAGGGATGCAATAGGGTTGGTCTTGGATAAAAGCAGCAGAAGTATTAGTCCCATTCCGCAATTCCCCACCTCGCCTCACTTTAACCGACTCATTCGTTCATTTCACTGTGCCATCTCTCTCTTTCGCCGGCGGACGCATCTATGGCGAACCATAACAAATATCTGCAGATGTTTGTGGACGAGACCACTATGTACAACAACATTGTACTGCCACATTTGCTCCCCTCCAACTGGTGGGCCCCGTTTCCCCACCTATGCCAGACTTGGCTTCGTAATTATCTTGCTGGAGTCCTCCTCTACTTCGTCTCTGGCTTCCTCTGGTGTTTCTATATCTACCACTTGAAACGCAATGTTTTTCTCCCTAAAGGTATACATCTATACATATATCTTTCGGTATTCTACTTCTACCTACATTTTTTTAAACTGCGTAACAGCTCTTGTTTTCTGATTCTATGTTATTTATATGATTTGGGTTTTCTTTTTCCCTTCAATGCCTAGATTTTGCTTTTGCTTTTCGTCTTCTATACTCTGATTGGTTTTCGTTCTCTTCTGTTTTCAATTTTCTGAAATTTTTATTCTTCATTGTATTTGTTCATTTAGTTCAGATGCTACTCTGGAATCTTGGTTCGGTCAGAATGTGAATAATTTTTCTTTCTAATTTTCTGATGACTTCCATAGATTTTCACTCCACTCTGCATTCCTCTGATACTTGTCTTCAACACAGCTACTTTTGTCTGGCGGAGCTCTTGCCATAGATTTTGATCTGGAATACGGGTCTATAATTAGTTTTTCTGTTCATAAGCTTTGCAAACAGATCTTACTGTTTTTTATATTCTTTTTGTTAGCTTTTTGCGTTTTTTTTTTCTCAACTTGGACAAAGTATCTCGGGGAGTTCACACGCGGACATGTTGATGGCCTTTGCATGCGGCTCCTGATAGTCAATTCAATTATTGCTGTACTTATTGTCTGGCGTGGATGGCCTGAAGTCGAGTTTTTTTGTCGTCTCTTGCTCCTTACCATCTTTTGCATATAGTATGGTACCTGGTTTTTTAGTCTGGCAACTTGTTTTAGTGGATTGGCTAATTAAATTAGATTTTTATTTTTACCTTTGGTCCAAACGATATTCATATGCTTTCATATAAGAATTCAAGGAACTAGGTCACTCTATTTTCTCTCCTGGTGTCATCGGGTTCATAATTTTCCCTGGCTCCAATATTTCTTTTTTTCTTTTCTAGATATCTTTGTAGTCTGTTTAGTCCTCAAAGTTTGTAGCTACATTGATCTAGGTGAATGGTTTTTAGTCTTACTGTTCTTCTAGCTATACTCTGATGGGCCTCCAATTAAGCTTTTCTACTCAAGAAGAAAGAAAAGGGGCTAAACGATTAGCGAAAAAGACCAACAGTTCCTAAGGTTGATACTGAAGGCTGCCATTTGTTATTTCTGCTTTATTACTTGTTTGTTTTATTGCTAGCAAGATTCTAGAAAGTTGAGGTGGGATGGTTGTTAAAGTAGGGTGTCAAGTTAAGGGATATTTAGTTGGCAGAGGGAAGTGGAAAGGAGGCAGTCATGATGTACTAGGATAGATAATGTCTGAGGAGAGAATGACAGCTCTTGAATGTTGCCTGTAATTTCCTCCCCATTGATTTTCATCTGAATAAAGGACCTACGCTATTAACCATTTCTCTCCTGTTTTACTGGAGAATTAACAAATCTAGTATTTGATAGGCCTGTAGTTAAACTTTTCTTGAGTAAGAAAAGGAGCTAAACGAATAGAAGAAAAGCCCAACAATTTCTGAGGTTGATACTGAAGGGCTGCTATTTGTTATTGACTTATTTCTGCTTTATTTATTGTTTGTTTTATTGCTAGCAAGATTCTAGAAAGTTGAGGTGGGATGGTTGTTAGAGTAAGGTGGTTGTTAGAGTAAGGTATCAAGTCAAGGAATGTTTAGTTGGCAGAGGGAGTGAAGAGGAGGCAGTCATGATGTACTAGGATACAAAATGTCTAAGGAGAGAATGACACCTCTTGAATGTTGCCTGTAATTTCCTCCCTATTGATTTTCATCTGAATAAAGTACCTACACTAGTAACCATTTCTCTCCTGTTTTACTAGAGAATTAACAAATCCAGTATTTGATAGGCCTCTAGTTAAACTTTTCTACTCAAAAAGAAAGAAAAGGAGCTAAACGAATAGAAGAAAAACCCAACAATTCCTAAGGTTGATACCGAAGGGCTGCTTTTTGTTATTTCTGCTTTATTTTTTGTTTGTTTTATTGGTAGCAATATTCTAGAAAGTTGAGGTAGCATGGTTATTAGGGTCGGGTGTTAGTTCAGGGAATATTTAGCTGGTAGAGGGGAGTAGGATGATAACCACTTATGTTTAGTTATGAGCCTCTCAAAATTTCCAGTGGATCACAAAACAAACAAAACACCCAAGGTCCAAAGAAGAGAAGAGGTGTCGTAGAACAAACAAAACACCCAAAAGAGTTATATGTCCGTTGCTTGCTACTAATAAAAGATTGACTATTTTTTCTTGAATACTTTAAATGGAGCTTGAAGCATAGGGACAAGCTATTACTTTTTTTTTGCACTTGTTAATTTTAAAAGCTCTCCCATTTTGATTGCTGCATTGGATGTTACATAATAATTGACTGTTATCTTTTAATTCTCAATAAACTGACTTTCTTAAATGTATTAAGTCTAAATTACAATATAATTTCCTTTAGGCATCAAAGTAAATAGATTGAAATACATATAAATATCTAGGCAGAAGGATGTTGTTATGTGCCCGTGCTTGGGATTGAGTCCAAGGACGATTCTGAAGAAAGTTAACCTCTTTTTCCCTTGTTTACGTCGGATCCCTTCCTTGCAGAATCTATGTTTGCTGATGAAAACGGGCAGCACTTTTCGAGGATAAGGTCAGCCTAGATTGGACTAAGTTATTCTACTTCTAAGCTAATTTTATGATAACTTGTTACTTACTTTATCGCATAACGTAATAGCCTTATATAGGCAAAGAAACTTAAAAGTTCCACCTAAACTAGGACTCCTAGAAAGACTCCTATTCAAGTTGTTTTAGGACTCTTAGAAAGACTCCTATTCAAGCTGTTTTTATATCAGACTCTTACTAAAATAAAATAATCCTCTAATAGACTCCTAATAAAAATAAAATACTCCTCGAATAAACTCCTAATATAACACTTATTATAGCAAACTCCTACTAAAAATAAAATACTCCTCTAATAGACTCCTAATAAAAATAAAATACTCCTCTAATAGATTCCTAATAAAACATTTATCCATATCAGATGTGCATAACTATTGATTTAAGGGCCTTTGCAAACTTTTTCATCTGTATAGCCAAGTGAAATGGAATTCTTTTAATACTTGGTGCTTATTCCTAGATACCAGTTGCTACGTGTTGAATGACTAGTTTGAAAACTTATGTCGTGCGCATGCGTGCACTTACACACACACATGGGATTAGTCTTACTTTGGGCTTTGTTATTACTTACCATAATAATTCCGTGAAAGCAGATTTGTTAAAAGCTACCACAAATTATTGGTTACATTGTGTAGTTTTGAATGTCATGTACATGCTGTTAACTTCTTAATGGAAATATCCTGAATTCACTTAAATTTGTGATAATTCCGTTGAGCTAAAGTTCTGTTCTTGTTTTATCCATGGTATAATGCTGTTTTGAGTATTATTATTGCAGATTCTGTCCCTTCAACAAGAGCCATGCTCTTGCAAATATATGTTGCTATGAAGGCAATGCCATTTTACTGCACTCTTCCAACTGTTTCTGAGTATATGGTAGAAAGTGGCTGGACAAAATGTTTCTACACAATCTCCGAAGTTGGTTGGTTTGCCTACATCGTGTATACAATTATTTATCTTGTCCTAGTGGAGTTTGGGATTTATTGGATGCACAGAGAATTGCATGATATTAAACCTTTGTACAAGTACCTACATGCGACACATCACATTTATAATAAGCAGAATACTCTTTCTCCTTTTGCTGGTAAGTTGGGGTAGCATTTATTTGTTTTTTGGAACTTGGTTGAGTTGGCTGCTTATCAGAGAACATGAATAGTTTTACATCTGAGACTTTGATTAAAAAATTCACTTATATAGGGATCTAATGAAAGTTTGTGTTGTAGGAAAATGACTTGGAACAATTAAGATGGTTTCTAGATCTCATTGTTTGTTCTTTGTCTAGCATATGTGAGGGAATTCAATGTAAAACCACAGTGTGAGTGAAAGTATTCGAGTGATTCACAACTTGTTTCATTTGATTGAGAATGTTTTAGCTACCCTTTGTTTCGTGTGAGGCATCCTTTGAAACAGGATACGAAACTGTCAACTTCTCAAGCACTATTTTGTGACTGAAGATGCTAGTATCCTTTTGCTTATTTGCTTTTATTACGCAAGTTTTGCCAATCTAGAAGTTCACCCTACCATTGAGTGTCTAGTTTTCTCAACTTAGCATAGGCTTTAATTCCTATTTTTCAAAGTCCAGTCATCTTTATTTTGGTAATTCCTGATAAGTTTGAATTGTTTTCGATAGATAACTTACAATGTGTATTTCATCAACTAAATATCATTGAATCAATGATTGGGAAGTAAAAAATTTTGATTTCAGGTTTGGCGTTTCACCCTATTGATGGGATACTGCAAGCAGTACCACATGTGATGGTTCTTTTCCTTGTCCCAACCCATTTTAGAACTCACATAGGTCTCTTGTTCCTTGAGGCCATATGGACAGCAAATATTCATGATTGCATCCATGCAAAAATATGGCCCGTAATGGGTGCTGGCTACCACACAATTCACCATACTACATACCGCCATAATTATGGTCACTACACCATATGGATGGACTGGATGTTAGGAACTCTTCGTGATCCAGATGAAGATGGGGACCAAAAGCTGAAATAAAACACAAATTTGCAAGTCCTGAAGCCTTCCAGGTTTCGTACATGTAAATCTGTGGTTTTATAGTGCCCTTCTTGAGAAACAGCTGTTTTACTTATTGAAGTTGCAGCAGCAAATCTTAAAAATCCCATAACCCCATGTACCCCGCATGTTAGATCTTTCATGTAGCATTTTAACAGCATACTGTGAATGGAATGAGTTCTTGTTATAAGCGTGTTCATCAAGGAACTTGTCTTGCAGTGATGTGTCTTATCATTAATGTTTGTGTCATTTGGACTTCTCTGACTGAAGTTGCAGTCAAAGGTCAAACCTCCCAGCTTTGTTTTCTTTAATTTTGCATGAGCAAGCATTGGTGTGCTTTCTGCGCAGTCATGCTTGATAAACTGGCAAATGCCTTTGTGATTAATGGCTAATGGCTTTAGCGCACAGAAATTACGGATGACAGCTTAGGCTCGGCTCAGTTAGTATTTTCTTGGCCCGATTACGTTGGGGCAGTCTAAAAATTAGTCAGATTAAGACTTATAAATGTAATCACTTTAATCAATATTTTAAAAATTGAGTCAAAAATTAAACTAATTTGACAAAAAATTTAAGATTTAAAAAATTTATTTTTAAAAGATTAGTTGATATTTCCCATACATCACATGAATATATGTTTATGTAGTAAATAAATAAATAAATAATATACAAAAGTAAAATAAAATAAAAATCAATAAAAAATACATATTTAAATAATAAAGTAATAATGATAAAAATTAAAAATTAAAATTATATATAAAAGATAATAATAATAATAAATTAAAAATAAATAGGTACGTACAAATAGAAATGTAAAAATAAATAATAAAATAAATATAGACCAAAGTATTGAATAAAAATAAAAGATAGCTAAGTAAATAAAAAAGTAAATAAATATGCAAATAAGAAACAAGATAAATAAATAAACAAGTTATTACAAAAAAATGTTTATCTTAGGTAAGGAAATATTTAATCTAAATAAATAAGAGGGAAGTATTATATATTAAAAGTTAAAATTAAATGCAAAATATAAGATTGAAAGAAAAATATTTAAAAGACTTACACGAAAGAGAATGTCTTCTCTATATAAGATTATTTACCATTATTACAGTACACTAAAGTTTTTTTATTGAAATTCTAGTATCATTCTTTACTACCTATCTTCATTTTTTCTTAGACCTTCTTGATCATCTAAGCCTTATCTTTTTTATTCTTTTATTAATATTAATCACCTTTAATTTATCTCTTATTATTTTATTCATAAGTTAATATCTTTTATTAAGATTACACATCTAACAGATTATCCTCGATTTTCCCGTTATTAACTTATGATCTATTATAGTTAAAGATAGTTCACTGTCATTTAAGTGATTAATATAAGATTTATAACTCTAACCTAATTAGAGAAAATATGCAATTGTTATTAATTAGCATTGATTCGAAAAATTTTGACCAAGATGAAATGATTTTTTAACACTAATATAAGAGTTAACTTTAATTATGTAACTTGATTAAAATTTATTTGATTGTCGTTGCCCAAAATTTGGAATTGAAATTATAAAGTTTTAACTTCTAAAATCAAATTAAATTTGATTATGTTTGAAAACAATGATTTTAACCAGCCGGTTCGACCGGGTTAAGGTCGAACTCAGTTCCGTTTTTTATTTTAACCATTATAAATGAAAACCAGCGGGTTTTCTCTGAAACGGGAAGAACCGTAAACAAGCTTTCTACTTCTTCGCAATGGGTCATACTCATACACAAATACAAGCGACCTTCCTCCTTAAGCTTGAGCAAGATTCCCGGTGATTTCTTGATCTGTTTCATGAGGTGGGTGGAGAACCATTAATCCCTCTACTAGTCCAATAAACAAACATCAAAGAAGAATTAAAGAATCATGAAACCAAACGGGAAACAAAACACTAGAACAACTGGGTAGTATCCGAGAATAACAACAAAGAAATTACATACCCACTATAGTACAATCAAAAGAGCAAGTTAAAATCTTCCCAAACATGCAAAATCGCAAATGGAGTGATGCCGTTTTACACCCATAATGGGTTCAATGGTTATCTGGTGTGAATAACTACTACCGGTAGTTATTCCCAGATGATCTATATATATAAGCAACGGTTATGAAAAAGAGGGAGAAGTGTGTATTTTGGAGTTTGCAGATCAATCTTGGTTCGGTTCTCTAACCAGTGGAAACTAACAAATCATCGAAATCAAGTATGTTTTGTTTTCCACGCATATATATAATCGATCCTATGCCATATGATATGTTCATATGTTAATTTCTAACATTGGTATCAGAGCTTTGGTTTTTGCATGCTTTGTTATATTGTCTACCGTAAAGATATGTTTTGTTTTGTTTCTGTCTTTGTAATGAATGCCTCATGTTTGTTTTAATTATGGGTTTGGTCTGATTGTGAGTTTTTTGTTCTGTAAACGATTTATCAATAACCCATAATTTGATTATAATGTTTTTGTATTCATGTTTATCAATTCACCGAATATCTGCAACTTGTTAATCGGTGTTATCCAAACCAAAACATGAATTAATTTCAGTGATAAATGTTTTCATTGTTTTCGTGTTTCTCCTTGTCTTGTTACAACAATCACTGTTAATCTTCGGTGTGATTTTATATCTCTTCTTCGGTGTGATATCCCTACCATTTTTGGTATGATTAGTTAGAGTGAGAAAATCAAACTAACAAATAAGACGGTGATTGTTTAGAGTGATAGTTTCTTCGGTATGATAGATTACATATGTTGGTTCATGCAAGAGAGGAATCTAGAAAGGACTTGGCAAGAAGAATCCATAAAAGTAAAGAATGGTTAAAAAAAAAACCTGCAGAAATGAAACGCACAGATGAGCATTACAGGAGGAAGAAGAAGGCTTCTTCTTGAAAAGGCACTTGATAAGGCACATGTGGCCTTTCAGTTTTCTTTAAAGACCATGTGCTTCTAATTTGATAATAAGACAAAAACTTATTAATGTGTTTTTGTTTTTGACAAGTTTCAATGTATGTATATACATATGTTATACATGTGTGGTATAGGGTATAACAAATTATAAATATAATATAAAGAATCAGAAATAAAGAATTAGAAATTAGTTTTCTAATTTACACACACTAATTTGTTTAGTTAACATTAGATAGTATTTAATTAGAAATTAGTTTCTAATTAAACCAAGATAATTGATTAGTTCAATTATTCTTTAAATTAGAAATAAGTTTCTGATTACTTAGACAATTTTTTTTAAAAAATAACTAATTTGTTTAGTTAAAATAACCTTAGAAATAAACTAATTTCGCTGGTTTATTTTCTAATTAACTCAATACTAATTTGTTTAGTGAAAATGAGATTACCCATAGAAATAAACTATTTTGTTGGTTTATTTTCTAATTGGATAAATACTAATTTTGTTTCATTAAAATGAATTTTTTTAATTAATTTATTTAGAAATTAGTTTCTAATTAAACCAAGATAATTGATTAGTTCAATTATAAGGTAAATTAGAAATAAGTGTCTAATTACTTAGAGATTAAAATTTTTGATTCGTTCAATAAATTGTTGATAAACAATATAATACAAAATAATAAATTAAAATTATTTCAATATATGAGCATAAGTTCGCTAAGTGTTAGAAAAAAAATAATTTGTTATTTTTTTTATATACTCTTCTGATTCCTGAAAATTTGTTTTTCAGGACAATGCCTATTATTAAGCAAACACGTAAGCTTATTCGATGT
>JANSVB020000041.1:282735-297605 GCA_025504935.2 Erythroxylum haughtii
TATGCTTCTGTAGTTGGTAGTTTGATGTATGCAATGCTGTGCACTAGACCGGATATCTGTTACTCAGTGGGACACTTAAAAGCTCTAAAGATACTTCATTTCCTAATAAATGCGAAAGTAGCTTTATTGGATATTCAAAGGAACTCCACGTGGAAGATGCGGTGGCACCCACAAGCAAAAGATGAGTAGCCCAAAGTGAGATACTGGTGGTGGGAATGTCGCGGCGACGGTGTGACCAGTGAGTCATGAGTGGGTTGGGAACGTCGTCAAATTACGAACTCGGCAGTTTAACGTAATTGCCCAATTTTTAATTTTTTAATCAGATTTTATTTAATAACTTTTATTATTAAAAATTAATGATTGTATTAATTAATCAACTAATTTTTATAATTTAAAATAAACTAATTAATTTTTATTTTATAATTTTTTAATTAAAAAATAGCTCCTTTTAACTATTTTTTAAAATTTAAAATATTTTTTAATTTTTAATCAATTTTATGATAATTTGACATTGATATAATATTTTAAATCTTAAATATCTTATCTTACCTATTAATAACATTATTTTTAACTTTTAGTTTTAGAAAGATTTCTTAAAAGACGTCAGACGATGTTGATCATTCTATCGACCTAAACCCTCATTCAAAATTTAATCTGACCATATTGATTTGTACCAAATTTTGGATGGCCTAATATATTTATTTGTGAGTTAAAAAGACAAATTTATTATTTAATGAAATGAGTGTAATATCAATAATAAATGAAGAAATGAACTAAAATCTTTGAAGAGTTTTTAGAGTTTGGACAAAATTTTCAATTGTTTATGTATAATTTTAATTTTTTCTTAATAATCTTATCTACTATCATAGTATTTTTATTTTTGTAATATTTAATTATTTATGATTTGGTAATAATTATAATAACTATCTATTCTTCTTTAAACTAAATATATTTTCTATTTAATCTATTTATTTATCATTTTAACAAATATCTAAAACTTATATAACATATAAAATAGCATTGATAAGACTATAACCAAATAATGAAATTAAAAAATATTAATAATAATGAAAATAGAGAGTGGTGTTTTGCAACTACTTAACAACAACAACAATAATCATATATATTAGATGTTATTAGTAGTAGAAATATAAATGTAAGATTGCTAATATATAAAAATATAAAACATAAAGATATAATATGGTGGGAAATATAGTTAATCTGTTTTAAATTATAATATTTGCCAAAAAAGTAAGTAAATAAAAAATAATAAGAAAAAGATCCTTATAAAAAGTGACGATAAATTACGTTATTAGGCTTATTATTTCCTTCATTTGTTCACTCGTTTGGAGCTTACTCTAGTTTAATTATTAAGATAACATATGTTTAGAAGTTGATATTATTGCGCTTAAAAGCATAGAATTTGATACACTCTGGCAACGTAATATGGTAAACTATTAAAGTAACATTCTTCTTTGATGTCTTGAGATAAGAAATTGATTATGTCATCTTTATAGAATGACAGTAGTTGAAAATTTATTCCTTCATTTCTTTCAAACTAGTTAGTACATTAGTTATTTCAAACCACCAACTTGAAATTTTGAGTTGATTTTTCATGGTTGTGTTTGCTATATAAAGACTTGTACATTGTTTATTGTAATATACCTCTAAATTACCATCGATTATCAAGTATGCTTAGTAATTTTTTGAAACAAACTAGTATTTTAACCATATTTATCTTAATCATATTTAACTACATCATGTGTATTATAGGATGGGCAGATCACAAATATGAATCTGCAAGAACCATTGCAAAATGATGGTATAGCTAATCATGTGGATGATAATAATACTTTGTCTTATAAGGATCCAATTGTGCAGATGGGGGATAGGTCTTCTAGACAGTCCCCTGCTGCTTTTAGATTGGAAAAAAGTATAGTTATGCAGGAACATTTTAACAACATAGTGATGCTATTGTTTCTCTGGACTGTCAAGAAGCTTGTGTGCAGTTGCAGGAGGTTATTACAAATAGCATTCTTAGTGTAGTTGCGGGTGGGCTTAAAGGTGTTAAGGATGTAGTTACTATAAATGAAGATTATGACAAGGTGGAGAATCTAGATTCTCAATATTTGGAGTATTGTTAGAAGGATTGAGCTAACATACTGATTCCAGTCATAACTGTTGGGGCAAACTAAGAATCAGAAGTCAATGAATACTGAACAAATAGAAGACAGTGATACCCCACTTGTTGAAGCGCATATCCCAGACATCTTAGGTGACTTTTGTATACAATCTAAATCTGCAAAAGAGAAATTGGCTAGGAAGAAGAAGCAAAATCCCAAATATCAGAAATGGTGAATGAGTTTTCCCCATAAAGCAAAATCCCAAATAGCAGATTAATAATAAGGCAAAGTATAGGAAGATAATGTTTACCGGATAACTGTCCTAATATAGTGCTAATATATTGTTAATATAAAGTTATGAACTTTTTACTAAGCCCATGGTAATGCGAAGCACAATAACACCCGCATGAGAAACAAGAGTGTGGAGCATTACGCGGTTGACATACAATGGAAGACCTGGAAGTTGTAACAGGTGACAATTTTGGCTTGGTTCTGGTTCAATATGTTATCTTAACCAGACAAGGCATGCATCTCATACACAAATATGTCCGTCAAGACACATGCATTATACAACATATAAACCGTATATATATGTTAAGCAAAGAGCAGCGGAAGACAAGGAATACCTCTAACCATTGCCTCCAATATATATCTGAACGTGTTGATGAAGATCTGAGTTTTCTGTCATCTTCCGTAAGCAACAAAAATGGTGTCGATCTGCTTGGCGAGGACAGGATTGAAGAGGTGTTGTTTTTAACAACCTAAAAACACTCAATATTCTCTGACCATCACAGAGAAGAGGAGTCGGGTAGATGGGCAACCAAAGATAATGGTAGGGTAAATGGACCATACTAAATAATAATGAGAAACTAAAACTTACATTATATCCATAAAATATGTCGAAATTGATCGAGTTTCAAATTTAATGAGTTAGCTCAAGACTAAACCCAAACGTCCGACTTCCTCTCCAAAATAGCATTATTCTAAGTATTTTTCAAAATGTCCCGGTGTTGGTTAAAACGACGTTACTTAAAAGGTTTTTTTTTTTTAAAAAAAACTAACCCGATAAAACTCGCTATCATACCTAAAAGTGATAGAAGATGACAAGAGAGATATTATAAATTTAAAGTTTGAATTTTTAAATTCTAAAATATTGAATACCCTAAAATAGATCAAGGGAGTTTTTGTCTTTAATAAACTATCAACTTCGTTTGAGTAGTTAATGAAAAATGGAATAAAATGGAAATTTATGGCAAATTCAAAAAAATTTCTTTGATAGTAAACCCTCAAATGATGAAACAATTTCATAATTCCAACCTTACGAGTTATCATTTATGCCGTAGTTAGTTGTATATAATTTAGTGGATAATAACGTTTTCAATTTACAGAATTATCAGGCAGTCAATTGCAGCAGTCCGTAGCAAATACTTAGTTCGTTTGCCAAGAAGTTATTAGTCACAAGATTATTAGTGTAGTTTTGGTTGACCAGCTTGCTATGGTGTGATGATTCGCATTAAAAAGTATGTCCTTATCTCGTAGTTATTAATTAATTGTTCTTAACGGCAGATGATCTGAAAGTCTAAAATGACGATGTAAGATTAGTATAATCTTGAATCGTCATGAATGATACTTGGAATGTTACCCCGACAATAATTGCTATTTCTAAATCTGTAAACTCAAATTCTGAATTGAGTTTGAAATTTATTTGAATTTTAGGCGCTTAGCTGATTAGGTCAAATTTGTTGAAAAACTATCAGAATTCTAATTCACTAGTTTTAAATTAATAACTTTGATCTGTTTACTTTTCGTGCATCCTTTCAAACATAGGCCCCTATTTAGTTTACAGGTTTAGAAGTAGCAATTATACATATAAGTCAAATTTGTGTAATCCATCCATAATTTGAACTTGTTGCTTTATCTTAAAACTTTATAGAATTCAACAGGAAAAAGGTATGTTCTAATTTGTTCAAAGTGTATAAAATATTGTAAATTCAGATTTTTTAATGTGTAAATAACAATTTCATAACTAATCTTAATTTCCACCATTCACTGTAGCTGAGACACCCTTCGAACAGAGTCCATATCTTCTGTCTAATTTTATGGTGTCTTATTGTATCTAGTGAATCTCAACCATTTATTTATGTAGGTCTCGCGTAAATAAATACAGATCTCGCATAAATAAATGGCTGAAATTCACTAGACACAATAAGACACTATAAAAATTAGAAAGAGGATCTTGTGTCCTTCGAACAGCCTATAACATTTGAGTGGGGCGAGCTGAATGGGAAGAAAGCGTAAGCTTGGGAGGAGCTCAAAGGTAGTTGTACAATTGAAGACAATAAATAGGTAAAATATTAAACAAAATAAAATTGTAATCCGATCTAAGGGGTTAAGAATGGAGCGATTGAGATAGGCTGAGTTGAGTAATGATAGATGATACAGAAAGATCCGTTACCATAAACAAAGGGGCAATAAATTGACTAGAAAAGATAGGAGTTGAGCGTCCTAATAAATAAAACCTTTGCATCCATGGCAAGCAAAGGCAGAGAGGTAGCCAAGTAGCTCAACATAATTCTTATCAACTTGTTGCCTAAAAATAAATAAAGAAACATTTTACTTTTCCACACGCAGCCCCGACCAAACGAAGGACAAATGGACATGCCCATGATTAATACAAATGAAGCCATTGGCATGTGCATATTATTGAATTTCCTAAATTGAAAAGCCCCCGATTATTGATTGCCATTTAGCTTAGTGATAAACATCATTATCCTCCAAAAACTAGGTCCAGTGCCAAGTACATCCAATAATGGCTAATATGTATACATTACATCCTATACTAGAGCCAAAAACGTATCACAAAATAATTGAGATGTACCGTTCTTCATGGGACATCCCTGACCTCTAACACATGCAAGCGGCAATTTAGACTGACTTTTCATTAAAATTTATTTCTTCAAATTTGTCCCTTCCTCGTGCCCTACAGCAATGCCCACTGTTTCCTGCCCTTGCCCTACCTATATAGGTACACAAAACAAAAGCTTAACTAAGTATGTCAACTAATCAAGTGCTTAAATTACAAAAAGCTTTCTCTTGGTCCCTTCTTTCTTTTACTCATCTTTGAAGATACAATAATAACGGCAAACAAGCAGAGCAGAAATCAACATTATTTAGGAGGAAACAAAATGCAAATCCAGTTACCCAATTTTCTCATAATAGTATGACAATCTGGAAAAAAATCAAACTACTCCTGTTTAGTCACGCTTTTTATCGCCGTTGGACTGCTCTACTCACCAAGTCAATAACCGTTCCGAGTCTTTTCGGAGACTTCTAAAGACGTGTTTACGTTGAAACACGGCAGCCCCCGGCGCACCTCAGTGCAGGCCAGACCACCACCAAATAGTAAATCGCTTTCATCCATAAATCAAAATTTAAACAAGATAATGAAATTAGACAACATCGATCGAAATAGATATTAATATTATCCACACAAAAAAAAGGAATGAAGTTAAAGAAAAATAAACAGTTCATATATTTTCAGTTTATCCGTACAACTCGGTTGTTTTTTCACAAGACGATTTTCCTTGTTCTTCTACTCGGGTATAGTAACCAGCATCGGCCGCCATGCTCTTCTCAGCAATCTATACCTAAACGTCCCCGATATCGGTCTCATCCCGCCGACTCCGCCACGACGAACCGCCAATCCACCTCCACTACCACCACCGACTCCGCCGCTGCTTCCATTACTGACCGGTAACAACCCTATCTCACCGCCGTCCCGGCTCTTCTCCTTATCTTCAAACGGTGGTGACGACACGAACAAATCCTTTAACTTCCTCCTTACTCGCTTCTCTGGTGGATCTTCACCGATCTGGAGCTCCGATTCGTCGTCGTGGCGGGGGAACCTCCGGCGGCGGTCTGTGGAGCGGGAGAGTAACATCCGGAGAGTCTTCCTTCGTCTGCGGATATGAAAAACGGGGCTGGCCGTGGGGCTCTGCGTGGGAGTTCCAGCGACCGCACACTGAGTGGCTAAAAGCTTGAATTTCTGCAAGGTCGCCATAGAAACTACTTAGAGATCCTTGTCTCTCCAGTTTGGGTTATGAAATCACAAGAACAGAGATCTAAGGCAGTGTGTGGGTTTAGCAGGCATGATGTTATAATAAGTCTTTAATGTTGAACAAGTAACACTTGGTCTTGGAATTTTGGCTTTAAGATGAGTTTCTCTGTTTAGATTTGGTAGTATATGGCTATGGGTGTGATTTGGGTCTGAAGGAAGAGGTGATACGTGGCAGACTGTGGGATGTTGGGACAAAATGGCGAAGGAAACAGTACAAGGGATGGGCTAAGGTAGACCAACTAGTTTTGTATTTGTCTTCAAGGACGATTGGGAGAGAATCATTTCGTTTTGATCAAGTCCAAAGTCCAAACACACTTTTGTATAAAATAGCGTCTTTGCTCTAATAGCAAATACAACTACTTTTAATAAAATATAAACTAGGAACATTGAATAAATTCCCAAATAAATTTAACTCAACCTTAGCGCCATTATGGTCACACCGCGATGGGCGACGCTTCCTTGGAGCTGACGGCCACGACAATCTTTTCGGTATTCTTGCTTGTTTAGCAGTCGGTGTAGCTGAGCATTCCTCAGTATCACTGCCACCATAACCGTCGTCATTTTCTTTTACTCTCGGTCTGGTGCTAATCAAGATTCCGGCGATCACTTACTCATATCTTTAGCATCCCGGAATCCACCTGTGACTTAAAAGAAAAAAGTGAAAAGTGAGGAATCAGAACAAGGGGAGACAGAAAGAAAGTCAGAAGAGAGGAAAAGGTCGAGAGAGAAAGAAGCAGAGAAAGTGTACCAGTTGTTGTTAGCCTAGAATCCTCCAATTCTTTGTCCAGTTATGGTAGCTTTCTTGTTTTCTTTTTCTTTTTTGTTGATAATTTCTGCCGTCGGGATTGGGAGGTGAATAATAAAACAATTCAAGTGTTAATCTGAAATTTATGAATAATAAAAATAGCATAATCTCGTGGCAACATCGTAACTGTACATTGAAAGTAGCAAATGGAAAATGCGGAATTCCTTTGAAGAACTTGATTAAGACGATATTTATATTAATTGTGGTCGGGTCGGTCGTGTTGAGCTCAAGTTCAGTCGAAACGACCCATGGGTCGATCGGTCCATCTTTCAAAGTCTAATCTTTTACCTAATGGTTATGTCAAGCCCAGGCCCAGTCCACGCTCTCCTCAGCCCATCCGCATGTGAGAGAGTCCCATGCAGACGTGAACTCGTAAACCTAGCGCATGCACTATATAAGGTATCATTCTATCATAACGAAGGTACACAACACATAACCCTGCACTCTTAGCTTTTACGGCAACCTTAACTTCACAAAGAGACTGACTTGAGCGTCGGAGGGACTAATCGGGACATAACCCCCGACGTGCCTTTTTTGTTTTGCAGGTATCTCATCGTCGGAATCATCACAGAAGGCAGCCAACTCATGGATCCAAACGGCAACGTTCAGTCTCGTCAGAATCCGGCTGAACCAAATTGCATTAAAGAAAAATTAAGAAAAGTAGTAAGCAACTCTTGAGAATGGATACAAACTCTTGTACATAAGTAAAGTCGGACAAAGTCGAGGGCTGCTTGGATTCATAACTACTTTTATTTCTGATTTTTCTTTCACTATTTTAGTTTTTGGTATTTAAAAAATATTTAATTTAATTAAACTTTTCACTATTGATAACAAAATACCAAATAAGAGTTGAAAATAAATTCATTTTACTTTAGTATCTTTTATAATATTTTTAAAAAAAATCGTAACAATATTTTTATCGTATTTACAAATATTTGACTAAATAAGAATTGTAAGAACAAAGATATATTTATCAATTTTGATAATAATAGAAGTCTTAAAATAATTTCGTTAAAATTTTATATTATTTAGAATTTAAAATACATTAAAAATAAAAACAATTTTTTAAATATTAAATATATAATGATGATCACAAATAAATATTATTTATTTATAAAGTAAAAATAAAATAAAAATTATTGATTTTCATAAATTATGAAACTAAAAATAGAGTTAAATCAATCACACTTTCACTAATTTAAAATAAAAATATGAAAATTAAAAGACCATAAGAAAGCGAAATAGGATCATTCTCACAATAAAAATATTTTCAAATTATTAACAAAAATAAGTCTTTTCAAATCAAACAAAGCTAAAGAAATTAATAATCATTTTATGTTAAAAGTTCCATTTTAATTTTTATTTCAGTTTTATGCCTTGAGAATATAAAAGTATTTTAAAATTGTTTATTTTTAATTCTATAGGACATGGCGATTCTTTATTCCAAGTGATTTTTTCAAACAAACTTGAAAAATAATATTATTTTCAGTAGTAAAAGTGATAATCAGACGTTTATATTGGGCTACTACTACCTTACCAATAGATTTAAATAATTTAAAATAAATGGAGTTTAAATTCGATTTAGGTAAATCACAATTCACAAGTGTAATTTAATGCTAAGTTGGTGTACTAATATTTACAAGAAAGTCGATAATGATTCATATTCAGAAAGTACAAAGTACACCAAACTCGGAATGCAATACATTCAGGCATCAGACCTCAGTAGAAGAACCTGACATTGGAGCCTTTTCACTTGTCTCCTCAGGAAAGTAGCAAAATTTGTTGAAGACCAAGGACCCAAATAACCTGACCATATCTCACCAACTGTATCATAAGCAGACAAAACTTGAATTATAATTACAACTGTAAGAAATCTCCGTCCTGATCAGCTCTCAAGAACTGGTTCACATTGTTCTGATCTCCTTCGTCGTCTGTCACAAAAATAAAAATAAAAATAAACAAACCAAAAGAAGAAAAAAGTTTAGCATGTTCAGTAATTTTATATTTGGACATCACCATCACTTGTCTCAAATGTTCAATGACATTACTGTTGACATCCTTAAAGTATTATTACCACGTTATAGAATGCGTCTAGCTAAATGTATCATATTTGCATTACTCAAGCTGGATCTACACCATTACTGCAGATGCAGATAACAGAAACGACACCAAAACATTAAACCCTGATACTGGTATTCCATGGTCGATGTACAATATTGCCACCTTCTACTTCAGATTTTCAACTGCTAGAATGAATTAGAAATAGAAGAGCTGCTAACCCATTTATCTTGAACTACAGAATCTGGCGAATATGAGACAGGAGCATGCTTCAAGAGTCCAACATCTTCGTCCCCGATCTCTTTTACCTCTGTTTTCTTTGAACCACGGTACTCACTCTCGATTTGTTTTAGAGCCTGTAAAACTTCTTGCATAGTTGGCCTCATGTCCTTATCCTGTTGCAAACACCGGAAAGCCAATGCGGCTACTGCTGTTACCATTTTCTGGACAGAGTAGTCCCTATCAAACCCAAGACAAGGATCCACCAACTCATTCACTGCATGATTTTGGATTTTGTTGATAGCCATGCTAGCCAAGTTAATCTCCTGCCGGTCTCTACTGGTGTCCACAGGTTCTAAAGATGATACTAACTCAATCAAGACCACACCGAAGCTGTAGACATCACTCTTCTCAGTAAGCTGGAAGCATTGGTAGTACTCAGGATCCACATACCCAGGTGTGCCTTGTGGAGCAGTTGACACGTGAGTAACATCAGTCGGAAGTAATCGTGACAGGCCAAAATCAGCAACTTTGACGCAGAATTGGTTGTCCAAGAGAATGTTGTTTGTTTTAACATCACGATGTATAACATCTGAAGCATGTAGGAAGGCCAATGCACCAGCTGTCTCAATTGCAATGCTCAACCGCACAGGCCAAGTGAGCAAACGAGAGTCTGTACGTTTTCCATGAAGATGATCGGCAAGAGTTCCATTAGGAATATATTCATAAACAAGCAGTAGATCTCGGCTTCGCCTTGAGCTACATCCATACAGTGTTACCAAGTTCTTATGCCTCAAGCGAGCTAGGATCTCGATTTCATTCATGAATTGCTCCGCACGTTTCATATTATTCTCAAACAGGCGCTTGACGGCAACCACACGCCCATCGCTGAGCACACCTGATCATCAAACATGATCAAAGAACTGTTGAGAAGAGAAGATAAATGAAGCATTCAACATACAGTTAATAAGGTATACCGTTGCAATTAGAAGCATTATAACTTTCTTACCATAGAAAACAGTGCCAAAGCCTCCATCTCCTAGTTGTTTAGCAGGATCAAAATTGTCAGTTGCATGTTCAAGTTCCTTGTAGCTGAAAACCTGAACTCCAAAGTAAGTACTTCCCTTTTCAAGGTCAGACGTTGAGGTAGTGTAAGAGGGAGTTGTTCGAGAAAAATATGTTGAAGAAGTAGGAAATCCATCTGTTGAAGGACCTTTG
The DNA here is from genome assembly GCA_025504935.2 of Erythroxylum haughtii. Classification (NCBI taxonomy): domain Eukaryota; kingdom Viridiplantae; phylum Streptophyta; class Magnoliopsida; order Malpighiales; family Erythroxylaceae; genus Erythroxylum; species Erythroxylum haughtii. The sequence goes on from JANSVB020000041.1 coordinate 293,276, forward strand.
CTTGGAGGAAGAGGTTTAGGAATGTCTTCTACAACAGCTTTCTTTTTCCTCCGTTTTGCAATCAAGAACCAGCCACCCAGGGAAATACCAACAAGAGCTACAGCTGCTACGCCCACTCCTGGAGGGGAACAAAAGAACGCACAGTTTTATACTTACTGTATTAACTAACTTTGGTAAGAATGCCAGCAAGTGTTTCCAAGAGATGGAAGTTTTACCTACTCCAACTGACTTTTTGCTTGAATTCCTCCCTGCAAAAATATAAACAACATTCAGTGGTTCTAGTCATTATGAAATTGATCGACAGAAGTCTTTTAAGTACGCTTTTTCCATTTCCGAATTCTTGAGTTATTATTAGCCACAAACTCCTCCTCAGTTTCTTCAGGATTTAACGCAAAAAAGAAAGCAAAAACGTAAACCAGACACAAAAGTAGGCATGATTGACTCTGTCCATTCATTCGGGTTGATTCTCTTAAATCTGTTTCACTATTTAGTTCCATGATTGAATTCATCTTTGTGCTATAATGAGATGTAAATGCAGAAATGAATCAATTTATGAATCAAAACATTGAAAAGGCAGAATGAGTGTTTCCTTGCTGATACTAATGTAAGGGCCACAAATAAGTAACGGAACTCCTAATCCAACTAATATAATTCATCTATTCTATAAATTGACAGATTCAAATTGCAGATACTGATACCAATACCAAAATTTCTTGGCATTTTATTTTTTCTTTTGCTCTTAATAACCCGCTAAAAGGAAAATGTTCTCTTGTTGAAAAATTAGATAGTGACTAGGGTCTGTCTATACCCTGAGTTAAAGATAGCTTCATTTGAGTAACAACATGGGATATTCAAATGCTAGACAAACCAGCTTATCAAAAAGGAGAAGTTTTGAAATGTAATGACGAAACTACAGAAAACTTTCCAATTAACAATTTCAAAGAATATATAACAGCATCAAGGAACCTCATTAATTAGCAGCTTTGTGTTCTTATATGCAACTGTACCATCAAATGCAGAATTCTAGATATTATTCAGGATCCACAATGATGTAATAAATCAATTACTTCAACATTCGTAAGAAGAGAGGGGATTGTAAGGAAGTTACATCCTCTGTGCAACTATTGGCAGATTGTAACAAATCTTTGATGGCCAAATAAATGGTAGTCGTAATGCTGGTTGGCCGACTAATGGCGCTCATCCTCTACATTTCCTACTCGTATATATATAAGAAAATTCCAGACAAACCATTCAACCTATGTTTATGTAGCTAGAGAAGATATGCTTATGTTGCCTGAACGTAACTTTGTCATCACAGATACAAATCGGTTGTCCCAAGTTTGCGTCAAAACCACATTGGTTCTTCGAACCATGACACTTAGAACAGTCGTCTTCGTAGGGATTTTGATAATCAATGTTAAAACCATCCCTCAAAACCTCTTCCAAAGGAAAGGGCTTACCACCCCAAAGTTTATTCTCCAAACTATTAAGAATTGGCACTGTAACTCTAACATGGCAATCTAATATGTCCTACAAGGGATCGTCAGAAACCGGACCGATCCAATGGTAAGCGACGCTTGCAGCCCCTCCACATGACAAGAAGACAACCTTAACAGAAATTGTCATGGTGTTGCACCCATGCAACAGAGTGAGGGCTTCGTTGCTGGGACTGGGAGTGAAGACAGATGAATTTAGAGTGGTGTTAGTGAGCTGTTGAGTGCATCCGGAGTTGTAAAGGTCCAAATGAGACATATCAGTGCTGTGAATCGACTATTCGGTAACCGAGGGAGTTAATGGTTAGCAGTGGGATGGAGTCGTTGAGGCAAGTGAGTTTAAACGCAGGGGGCCGCAGTAAGCCGGACGTGAGCCGTCGGTGAAAGGGTAGGAGATGCTTCTGAGTGGAGCGCAAGAGGACGTGTTAGAGCAGTGAGGGATTGAATCATTGGAGATAAACGGCGTTACGACGTGAACAAAGAAAACGGTGGTGATCAAGAGATAGGCTGTTGTGGTAGATGGGGACATGCGTGGGTAATGGTGAAATGATATAAGGCAATTATAGCAGGTTGGTTATGGCTGAGTTTGGTAATTCTTGAATTTCTGGTTTTTCTTGTGCAAATTCATATGCGATCCGCCTAATTTCTATACTTATTATGTAAAGCATTTAAAAAGCAGTACTGAACGATTAAGACTCTTTTAATTTAAGTGAAGTTGCGGGTTTGAACTTTCTTAATATATACAGTTGTTTAAAATTTAGGGTTAAGAGTATTGCTTCTCGCAAAAGACCTATCCGGTTCAAGCAGAGATTAGTCTGGATGTGAATGACTTAAAAATGTCTTCTCATAGTTGAGATACCCATCGTAAGAAAAAAAAAGTGAAAATTAATCTTATGCATTTTTAGGAAGTACAGGTAACCGAGATCTCAGGACAGTGAAAAGTGGAAAGATACGTGGTAATAATTAAATAAATAGGCTTCCAAAAAGAAAAAAAAAAAGAAGAAACACTCATTCTATAAGTTTGGTTTTGAGTAGTTGTTGTGACCTGTTCAAAATGGGGGTCGGCTTAGAATTTCTGGTATCACCAAGTCTAGACATCTCAAGTTGTTTGTATTTGAACGCAGGAACGAAAACTCCTGGGATTTGGTCAAGGTTGACAACCATAACCAAACAACAAATGGAGGATGTAAAGGAAGACTTGAGGTTGAGGGCTTGTACTACTTTTCAAAGGGAAAATAGGACTAGCTGAGGAAGATTTGTCAAACAAATTACACTAAAATTAAGGACGACTTCAACTCTATTATAACACACTTGGGTCCCACTAAAGAGACATAGTGGTTAAGACTGTCTCTTGGCAGTAAGGTAACCATAAATTTGATTTACCCTGTTCTCTAATATAATCTGTCGTCTGGCCAGTGGCTTGGACTTTATAATTGTAGGTTTGCGAAAAGGAAAAAGCGGGGGAGTTTCTGTTCAAGTTCAAATAAGAATAAAATGTTCAAGAGCCAAAAACAGAATGGAACAACTAAGATCGACCAGAATACATGTTCTCATAGACTAAAATTCTAAATTTTCTAACTCTTAGCAAATTTAACCCCAAAGATTCATAAAAAAGAAATTGAAATCCTTATGGAAAAATAAAAGCTCCATCTATGGGTAGTTCATGGGATCAGGTAGCCAAATTTGACTAATGGACTTGGAGTAATATCAGAAGTTATTTTCATGCCACAAGAAACAGACTACTGGTGGCTTGATTTTGAAGAAATCCAACAAGGAAGAACACGGCAATTTTGATGGACAGACGAGACAACTTGTTTGCCCAACCGCATATTCACGCAAATCATCGAGACTCTATCATGCCTAATAAAAAAATCCTACAATTTCTTTCCTACTTCAATGCCTTCATCTAATTGGCTATGGCTACCAAACTTTTGACGACTGTTTGATTTTGATGTTTAAAATACTGAAAAAATGTGTCGTCAGAACTATTTAAGGCGATTCCTTCCTTGTTTATGCCAGTATAAATTGGGTGTTAGAGCCACCTTAATGGACTGGAAAAAAAATTCTTGAATATAATAATAGCCTCGTTGATGTCCTTGGTCAACAAAAATTAATGAGGCATCAAAACGTACCATCTGCAAACATCTCTAGAGTAGTACCGAATTGCACTTGGATCTGATAGTTATATGCGTACCTGAACCTGATGATGAGGAACAAGTGGTTGATCCGGTGGGACAATAGCAAGTAAATTGAGTAGAGGTAAGGTCATAGCCACAAGCTCCATCGTTGTCGACACAGTCGTTGCAGTCAGAATTATCTGTTGTCCGTCTGACCTCGAATCCTTGTGCCAAGTAATTTTGCAAGCCTGCTATGGCCAAGCCTGCTATGTTGATCAAAGCGGCATTTGATACAGGCACATACACGCTCTTATAGCATGTGTCACCTGGGCCAAAAGCTCCTGGTAGGACGTAACCACCTCGATACGTGGCCCCATTCACGTTGCAGTTGAACGACTTCGAAGCGGATGGTATTATGGATAAACAACCATAGACAAACGTAAAGTTCGTATAACCATCAGCAAACTCGAAAAACTGAGGATCAAGGGTTGTGTTCACGAACTCGGGCGGGCACAGTCCATCCGCTAAGTCCTGTCTGGCAATTCTGAGGATTTGAGCATCAGGTGTTATCTCCAGAACCTTATAAGTTACGTTGTTAAGTTCGATGGTGGTGTTATCGTTCCTGCAACGAAGCTCGAACTCAGGAAGCCCACAGCCAGAAGGTCTTTGATTACCCCAGAAAGGATAAGTTGCGTTAAGATTCCCACAAGCATACCCAGT
>JANSVB020000041.1:383430-394583 GCA_025504935.2 Erythroxylum haughtii
GTTATTTATTATGCTTCCATGACACTTAATGATGCCCAGAAAAAATATTCTACGACGAAGAAGCAGTTTTTAATGGTCGTCTTTGGATTGGAAAAATTTTGGTCGTACCTGTTGGGGATGAAGGTGATCATCTATTTAGACCATGCAGCTCTGAAGTATTTGGTGAGAAGCCAAACCGAGATTAATTCGATGGATTTTACTTCTTCAAGAGTTCGATTTGGAAATCCACGATAAGAAAGGAGCTGAAATTTTGGTGGCCGACCACTTGAGTAGAATCATTCTGAGTACCGCCTCTGATGTTCTTCACAACAAATTTTTAGATGAGAATCTTTTCGTAATTCAACAGGTAATTCCATGGTATGCGAACATAGTAAACTTTTTAGTCACTAAGTCTTTACCTAGTGATTTATCTACAGTTGAGAGAGATAAAATCAAGCGAGAGGATAAATATTACATTTGGGATGAACCTCACCTTTGGAAATTTTGTTCTGATCAGATTGATAAGAGATATGTCACAGATGATGAAATTCAGTCTGTTTTACATTTTTGTCATTCATCTGTGTGTAGGGGACACTTTGGCCTGAAAAGAACTGCTCGAAAAATTTTAGAATGTGGACTATTTTGGCCTAAGTTATGTTATGACTCTTACATGTTTTTGCAAGTTTTGCTATCATTGTCAAAGAACAGGTAACTTGGAATCAAAGAATCAAATGCCATTTACGAACATTCTAGTATGTGAGATTTTTGATGTTTGGGGAATAGACTTTATGGATCCTTTTTCCTTCTTCCTTTGATAAGAATTATATTTTGCTAGCTATGGATTATACTTCGAATACCTTATCCGACGATGTTAAATCTGTTATAGATTTTGTTAAATCTATATTTTTGTTAGGTTCGGAATGCCTCAAGCTATCATTAACAATCGAGGACCCATTTTTGCAATAAGATTTTTGAGGCTATGATGAAGAGATGTGGTATCACACACCGAGTCTCTACAACCTATCATTCGCAAACAAGTGGACAAGCTGAGGTGTCTAACAGGGAGATCAAATCGATGCTAGAAAAAGTGGTGAATTCGAATAAAAAGGATTGGAGCTTACGATTGGATGATGCCTTGTGGGCGTACCGGACTGCTTATAAAACTCCAATAGGCATATCGCCTTACAGGTTAGTTTTTGGTAAGCCTTATCATTTACTTATGAAAATAGAACATAGAGCTTATTAGGCTGTGAATCAGTTGAACATGGATTAGGTAAAAGTTAGTAACGATAGGAAATTGCAATTGCAAGAGTTAGAAGAGATTCGTAATGAAGAGTATGAAAATGCAAAAATCTATAAGGAAAAAACTAAAGCTTTTTATGATAAAATGATTTATAGGAAACAATTTCAATTGGACAAAAAGTTCTTATTTATCATTCGAAGCTTAAGTTATTTCCTAGAAAATTACAATCTCGTTGGCTTGGATCCTTTATTGTTACTAATGTTTTTTCTCATGGTGCAGTAGAAATTCAAAGTTTAGATACCTGTAAAGGTATTTAAAGTTAACAGACACTGCCTGAAGTCATATTATGAGAATTTTTCAGTTGAACAAGTGGAAGAAATTAAGTTAGTATCCCCAACCTAATTCTAATCAAGTCAGTGATGATACATGTCCAGCTAAAGACTTTAAAAAAGCGCATTAGGGGAAACTCAAAAAAATTTTAGGTTTGTTTATGCTTTTTAGTTTTGAGCAATTTTTATTTTCATTTTTATTAGGTTTATTTCATTTTAGTTAGGAATTTAATTTTAAGCATTTTCAATTCTTTAATTTTTATTCTTTTATCTTTTTACAAAATTTAAAAAACGAAAAAATTAAAACATTTTACCCCACATTCTATCCTATTATTCACTGAAATTCACCCAGTCCTAATTTGCGATTTTGTTGGTGTCGTGTCTCTTCTTTTGCAATTGAAGGTCTATGTTTTTACGGAGTTAAAACCATGCCAAGGAGTAAAATGAATCCTGAAGGTTGGCCACCACATTCACGTCTTTTGCTGATCTTTCCTCTCCATCGCAACCCAGCTCAACCAGGATAGTACCCACGCAGATAGCCTCACCAATTTCAGCTACAACCCTAGGGCCGTCTATCCACAATAGAATAAGGAGAGGAAAAGAAGTCAAAAATAGAAGCCAATGGAGTAAACGAAGTGGTGGATTTACCTCTTTTCGACTTCTAAAAGATACATAACATTTTCAAAAATTCAGTCAAAGGAAAATCTACCTTTGTAAATGTATTCTTTCTGATTCTCTTCAAGCATTGCAAGTCTATGATTCCCTTACACAAATGATGGGTCCTATTTGTTAAAGTGTGTTTTCCAGAATAGCTTGTCCTGCTTTTGTTGAATTGACAAGGGAATTCTATAGTACATTTGAATTTAACTCTCATGAAAATTTTGATGTGTTTACAGAAGGAATTGTAGAATTTCGATTGATGGGGAAAGAATTTGCTTTATCGGTGGCTGAATTTAATATGGCTATGGGATTTGTGTCAGCTACTGAAATTAAAAATAAGTTGTTTATCAATTCTAGATGTGGCTATCATGAGAAATTTAATGCATCGAAATTGTGGAGTCAATTGTTTGTTGATCCTAATCCTTACAATGCTAGTATTTCCAAGAGTTTGTTTTTTAGAAATCCTGTTTTTAAAATCATGCATCGACTCTTGGCATACAATTTTTCAGGTCGTAAGGATGATATAGGGACATTGTCTAAAGTAGATTTTCTATGGTGTATGGATAGGCATATTCCTACGAATTTAGGTTTTTGGTTTTAATAGGTGTTAAACAAGAAATCTAAACCTTTCATTCTTGGTTCCTATATCACGCAATTAGTCATTAATTTGTAATTGTTAGATCTTGACAATACTAACATGAATGTGGTTTATGGAATAGAACCTTTAAATTTAGATTGTTTGAACAGGATGGGAATTGTGGATCTTAGCCGTGGCTGTATAGCTTTCACAAATCCAGGCCCAACTCCTTTTTCCGCTATAATGCCAGCCGCACCAAGTCAGATTTCCACAGCTGAACCAAGTAGTCACCACCCCTCTTAATCCAATTTGGAGGACCACCTTAGTTGGCTCGAACACAGAATGCACCGCTTAGAGCATAATCTGACAGCTTATTGGGAGTATGAAGGATTCCAACCTCCACATCCACTAACACCATGATTTCGACATTTCCAAATAAAGAAGCCTTCTTTTCTCTTTTCCTTTATATTTATGCTTCTTTAATTTTATTTCCTAACATTAAGGACAATGTTGGTCTAGGTGTGGGGGAAGGAATTGGAGTATAAATGTGTGACTCTTTTCTAGTTTTTATGTGTGATTCTTTTTGGTTTTTGTATGTTTGTTATGCATGTTAAGCCATCAAGCTTTATCATATTAGTTTGGATGAGATTGAGTGTGTGCATGAAATTAATTTGGGCTATATTAGTCTAAAGTAAATCGTGCGGATTGATTGCAATAACTGATCTTGTAAACTTAGTCAAAATTTTGACATTTGAGTGATGAGATAATTTGTGGAATTAAGGAAAATTCTTGAATTAAGCCTATGAGCGAATTTGAGCCTTAATAACATCATTTTCATGTCATTCTACTTCTTTGTACTGTGTGATGCTCCTCTAATCAAGCTTGCCTTCAGAACTTGTTTTGATTAGGATTGAATTTGTTTGATTACATGGGATATAGAAATGACTAAGGTCTTCTTTGTTTTTACACCTTTTAGCATAAAATGACCCACCTAGTTATTTTCCCTTTACAAACTTTTTTTAGTCTTTAACCTTGTTTTTCACATTGAAACCCAAAAACCCCATTAGCCTTACCCTATCATAAATTGAATGAAGCATTAAGTAATGTGGGACTTTTGTTCTATATTATATTTTGAGATATTGTTTTATTGGTACTTCTACTCATATGTTTGTTAAATTATGATACTATTATTTCCTCTTATTTTTATTATTTTCCCTTGTGTTTAGCATTATTCAAGCCAAAATAATAAAAAAGAAAAGAAAAGAAAAGAAAAGAAAGAAGAAAGAAAAAAAAGAAAAAACAAACAAAAGAAGAGAAAAGAAAAAAAATAAAGCATAGTAGCATTAGCTAGTAATAAATAGTTGTAGTCCTTTGTATTCATGTGTTTATCTCAGAATTTTAATTCGAGTGTCCCTTTTACTTGGTACTTTGTGAATGCTTGTGATTAACCCTTTGCCATTTTTACCTTACCTTTGAACCTAGCCCCATTACAACCAATAATAAAGTCCTTATGATCAATAAGTTCATGTAATTCGAATGAATGATAACTGGTGAATTTGCAAGCCTATAGCAATGCGATCTGTTAGAGGGATATTTGAGAGAAACACTTTGACCTTAAACATTTGAGTGTAAGAGGTAAATCAGTGAGAAGAATTCACTTTGGTTTCATACTTGCCTTTTGAACAAAGATGTCTTATTTTGACTTTGTTTATTTGTATAAGTGAAAAGTGATTATGATGTATGTTGCAACCTAAGTTTTACTGGCCCAAGTTAACGGATTGTGTGCACTTAATCTTATGAAGGATAAATTGATAAAGTGTAGTGGGTTGGCATGTTTGCTCGAGGGTGAGCAAAGGTTTGGAGTGGGAGAATTTATTAAGTTGTCATTTTGTGCTTATTTTGTATATAAATCTCTTTAATGTGTTGAAATTATTATTCAAAATTGATGGATTTGTTTCTTAATTGTTCTCATATGGTTTTCAACACTTAAGAGATGAAATTGAATCAAAAAGATGTAAAGGAATCAAGGATAATTCGAAATTCTAGATTGACAGAAAATTCAACGACTAAGCGTGGGCACATGTAAGGACGAAAACTATCTACAATATCTATTTTTAAATGCAGATCCAATTCTCTTAAGATTTTTATGATTTTGAGAATCAGATTGCATCCTTATTGATGGGATCAGCCACCTTATTCTAGCTGAAGATTATTTGCAAAAGATTATGGAAAAAAGGAGGAGATTGAAGGAAATAAAAGAGGATTTATGTTACTATTCATAGAGACACATTAAGGATAGATTTTACATTTCTACAGTTTTTCTTCATTCTTTTGGACAACCATATTTAGTTTTTTTTTTATTTTCTACAATATTTCCCTAGGAGTTTTTGAATTTTCTATCAAAATTCTAGGGATGGAGACTTTACATTTGCTATTTCTTTGTTGATTTTCACTTCCATTATGAGTAATTAAATCCCTTTTCTTGGTTAAGAGAAACCATGTTATCATCTATTATGTGTGAGATGTTCAATTAAAGCTTGTTTTGCTGATGAATATTGAGTGCCTTTCGAATTATTTTTTATGATTGAATTGGTTGATTTCTAGGATGCGCAACTAGGAATTGATTTGTTTAATAGCCAGATTAGTAAGATATGACGTTCAGTTTTGCTAATCATAAGTGGCAATTAGGATTATCATCTTTACATTAGAGTTGGAAATTCTAAGAGGAAACTTATCTTAAATAAATGCATATCATACATATGTTGTCATATTTATTAGTTTCTTAGCTCTTAAAGCTATTACTTAATTGAAATTAAGATTGTATCTAAGTTGTTAATTAATAAGAATGCTTAGAATACATATTTCTATTCATTTACACATAAGAGAAAACATCACCCAATGAATGTTTGTTAATGAACTTAATTTTATATCAAGGATCCATATTAGTATGATAACATCGGTGACTTAAAACCAAGTTTTGTTTATTGAAACCTCCAGATATGAATAGTTTTGTTAATTTTTATTTTTTTCATCTTTTTTTAAAATTGTCGTGAATTAAAATCCCCCCTTTTTACTTTGTTTTAGTTTTGAACTTGTACAATCTTTGCCGTTAAAATTCCTCATGGGAACAATCTCAACTCTTCACTGACTATATTTTTATTGCTAGAGTTGGTACTAATTTGGTTGTAGACGGCAACAGTACCAAATTTTGGTGCCGTTATTGGAGACATTTTTAGTGGTATATGTATGTTACACGAGTAGACAAAACAACCCAATTTTTATTTGATTCAAAGATTGAGAAGATAGCTAAAAGGTTACAGAAATAGACAAAACAGCAGCAACAAGTGCAAAAAATGGAACAGATGGTAGCAAACTACATCCTTTAGGAACTAGTCGCGCCAACGGATGCTCAATAGTCCCACTGCATTAACTTTCCAAATTTAGGTGATAACAATACTTTTGAATTAAAATCTGAGTTAATCAATTTAATACCTATTTTTAAGGGTTTACTGGGAGAGGAGCCAACAAATGTGACAGAGGAGCAAATTAAATTAAGAGCCTTCCCATTTTCTCTCAAAAATGATGCTCAAGATTGGTTGTACTATTCAGTCGATGAAAATGTGCAAACATAGGCTGAAATGAAGAGGGTTCTCTTTGAGAAATATTTTCCAGCATAAAAAATAGCCAACATTTGGAAGAAAATTTATAGCATTCGAAAACATATGGGAGAAACACTCTACGAATATTAGGAAAGATTTAAGAAACTTTACGCTAGATGTCCCCATCACCAAATAATCGACCAGTTATTGATCCAATACTTCTACGAAGGTCTTTTGCTCACTGATAGGAGTATGATTGATGTTGCAAGTAGTGGAACTTTAGTGGACAAAACACTGACAACTGCAAGGGACATAATAGCGAATATGGCTTCCAATGCACAACAATTCAGAATATGTGCTAGACATGGTTCAAAACAAGTGAATGAAGTGAGCGTGATAGCATTGGAGTAAAGATTAGATGACCTTACTTCTTTGGTGCCACAAATTGTGGTTATGAATAAAGAAGAAGAAAAGGTATGTGGAATATGTTTGATGTTGGGACATTCCACTAATGCATGTCCAATTTTGCAGGAGGAAAATGCAAAACAAGTTAATGCCATGGGAGGTTTTGCTAGACCAAATCAAAGGAAATATGACCCATTTTCCAACACCTACAATCCAGGTTAACACGATCACCCAAATTTGCACTACGTAAATCCTCAAGGGCAACAAACACTCACAAATTTTCAGAAGTTTAAAAAACCATATATGCCTTGACAACATCAAAATAGAACATCAAATTTCGAAGGTAAGTCTTCATTGGAAGATATAGTTCAATCTTTGGCCACTAACACTTTGACATTTCAACGGGATACCTAAGTTAGTATCTGAAAAATTGAAAATCAAATGAGCCAAATGGCAACTGCCATAAATCCATTGGAGGCACAAAATTCTAGAAAATTTTCAACACAACCTGAGATCAATCCCACTATTACATTACGGTATGGTAAGGAATTGCAGGAACCACTTTTGAAAATTTCTAAAAGAGAGGTAGAAGAAGAAGCAACAAAAAAGGCACTTGAAAAACCATAAATGACCTAAATAACTCTGCAGAAGTAAAAAAGGAAGAGCAAGAGAAGGAAATATGGGAGACTTTCAGAAAAGTTCAGGTAAATATTCCTCTACTTGACATGATTAAATAGATTCCATGGTATGCTAAATTCCCTAAAGAACTTTGCACTTCAAAGAGAAAATTAAAATTTGATGAGAAAGTGTAATTGGGGGAGAATGTTTTAGCAATTTTGCAAAAGAAAAAACTTCCACCTAAGTGTCAATACCCAGGTATGTTCACTATCCTAACTCAAATTGGTGATTTGTGAATTGAAAAAACTATGTTAGATTTGGGCGTATCCATAAATGTCATGCCATATGATGTTTATAAATCTTTAAATGTGGGTCCTCTTAAAGAAACTAATGTAGTGATTCAATTAATGGATCGCTCAAATGCTTATCGAAAGGGTGTGTTAGAGGACATTTTGATTTAAGTAGGGAATATGCTTTTTCTGGCTGATTTCTATATTTTGCAGATGGGGACCGATGATACATCTTCTTCAACCCCAGTTTTATTCGAAAGGTCATTCTTGAAAACCACTAGAACAAAAATTGATGCTCATAATGGGACTTTGACTATGGAATTTGATGGTGGATTAATTAAGTTCAATATATACAATGCCATGAAAATTTTGGATGATGAATAACCTATTGTTTCTGTGGATTTTATTGACACATGGGTGCAAGAAAATTTTATTTTGAGGGACACAGATGAAATTGAGACAATCTTGGAGATACGACAAGCACCACGGTGGAAGGACAACAAGGAATTGGTACTGCCCAGTAATAAAATAAAGATGTTATTATGCCAAATGGAAGACACCTAACCAATGGTGAAGTAGCTGCCGTATGTGGAGATATCCAAAAGTAACGCTAAGCTATTGCTGCCGTTGATCCATCCACACAATTTGGAATTGAAGAGTTTACCTAGTCATTTGAAATACATATTTTTAGGTGAGCAAGACATTTCATCAGTTATAATTTCTAATCAACTCACGGTTTTGCAGGAAAGTCAGTTGATTCATGTGCTAAGGGAACAAAAGGAAGCTTTCGATTAGACAGTGGTTGATTTGAAGGGTATTAGTCCCACTAATTGAATGCACCAAATTTTGATGGAAGATCAAGCAAAGGAGGTGAGGCAACCCCATCGTCATCTAAATCCACCCATGATGGAAGTGGTGAAGAAAGAAATTTTGAAGCTCCTTACCGTTGGCATTATTTATCCAATTTCGGATAGCAATTGGGTAAGTCCGATTCAGGTAGTTCAGAAGAAAGCTAGCGTAACTGTGTTTGAAAATAGTGATGGTGAGTTAATACCAACTCATGTTCAAAATGGTTGGAGAGTCTGCATATATTATAGGAAGCTTAATTAGGTTACTAGAAAAGATCATTTTCCACTTTCATTTATTAATAAAATGCTTGAAAGACTTGCAAGTAAATCTCACTATTGTTGTTTAGATGGTTATTCAGGATACCACCAGATTGTGGTTGCACCTAAAGACCCTATAGAAAACAATCTTCACATATCCTTTCGACACCTTTGGTTACCAGAGAATAACATTTGGATTGTGTAATGCACCGGTGACATTTCAAAGGTGTATAGTAAGTATTTTCTCTAATCTTGTGGAGAATTGCATGGAAATTTTTATGGATGATTTCACAGCTTATGGAGAGTCTTTTGAAACATGCATTATTAACCTTGAAAAAGTTCTTAAACATTGCATTGAGACTAATTTGGTTTTAAATTATGAAAAGTGTCATTCCATGGTTGATCAAGGCATAATTTTGGGTCATAATGTCTCTACTAAGGGAATTGAAGTCGATAGGGTTAAGATAGATGTTATCCGATCTTTATCTTACCCTGCGACTATACAGGAAGGACGTTCTTTTCTTAGTCACATAGGATTTTATTAGCAATTTATCAAGGATTTTTCCAAAATTGTGCAACCTATGTGTAGACTACTCCAAAAAGACGTGAAGTTTGATTTCGATGACCCATACAAAAGTGCATTTAATGAACTCAAGGAATGACTTACTACAACTCTAATAATTTAGCCATTAAAATGGGATGTTGGCCCCCAATTTTTTTAGGTATTAGTTTATCTTTAGGTCTATGTTAGTAGATTTACTGCATGAGTTAAATAAATTTAAAGTAGTAAGAATGCATAAAAAGGGTATTTTGGGTAGCTTACTTATGTTTAAAAACTATCAGGCACAAAAGGAAGGGCAAAGTGGACTTTTCTCAATCATTAAGGCCTTCCTAAAGAGGGGGAAAACGAAAATAGGAGAGAAGGAAGTGAAATAACAAATCAAAAGAGAGAAAGAAGAGAGATTTCGATGGTTGAGAGGAAAGAAGAGAGTTAAGCTAGGGTTTCATCTTTTCTAAGCTTTCTAGAGAGATTTTGAGGTTGTGTCAGAAGGGAAAAAGGTAGAGGAAGATAAGAGCTCTCTTTTGAACCAAATAACTCTTCATTTGGTGAAGATTTAAGGTAAGAGCAGTTTTATTGCTTTAGATTTTGGAAGGATTTTGGTTCATGAAGCTTAGGAAATGCATGGATTTAGGTACTCTAGGATCAATTTTAGTAAATGTACTATGTGAATCTTCAATTTTGCAACCCATTAAACTTGGGACTTTTTTTGCCTATAAAAAAGGGAATCAAAAAAGACAAGATGAGCAAGAGGAGAGGCACATTTGAACAAGTTATAATTAAGGAATTCAAGGTGGGTTACATTTTTATAATTGAATAATAAGCCATTAAGGTTTCTTTCAAGAAAATGGAAATAAATGTTTTCAGCTACTTTTAAATGTGCATTTATTGTTCTTTAAATGCTTTGAGAAAGTGCTACATGTTGTGTATGAATTTTGTGGATGAACTATGAAATGAAAAAATGGAAATGATTTTGAAAGGATATCAAGTTTATAAAATCATGCTTCGAAAATGTTTCATTTTGGGCAACAAGTTTTCAAGATGTGAAATACATGATTATGTGGGTTTGTGGTGGTCTCCTAAGTATGTCAAGTGCACTGTGACCAAAGGCTTCTCCTACCTACCAACTAGTGGCATGGAGCTTCTTCATGGACTCTCCTAAATTCACGGCTATGCAAAACCATCATGTGGGATTACGTTAGTACGTTCTGTTCATGGCTACACAAGACCCTTATGGGAATTGTGTAGTACATTCTGTTTTGGATCCACCCAAACCATTTCGATCTCATTATATGTTTAAATGTGTTGGCAAGTTTGATGATGCATGAATTAAGTTGCTTATGAATTGGTGATACATTGAGATTTGGGAAATATATGTATCTTGCTTCGATATGAGTTTTTAAATGGTTTTTTCTTACTACCGATTATAAAATTGTTACACACGAGCTTTAAGCTCACCCCCTCAATTTCTGCCCCATCTTCAGGTGAAGAGCATGAGAACGAGTAACCAAAGGTCAAGGCATCACTTTGACTTTCCATACATTTGTATTTTAAGCTAGTTTTGTAAAACAAGGCTTTAGTTGCATTTTGAGCAAATTATTGCTCATGTATTCTTCTGTATTTTTGGGATTTTGAAATGTTGATATATTTTGGCTTGAAATTCCCATTAAAGCCTTGTAAAACTCTTATCTTTTGAAATTAATGAAGTATGATTGTGTTTTACCGAGGATATTTCCAAATTGCTGATTTCACTTTCAAGTCTTCCATAGGGGTAAAATTTGTAGTCTG
>JANSVB020000041.1:467065-478614 GCA_025504935.2 Erythroxylum haughtii
ATGTGCTGCAGGATTGTCCGCGGACGTCTGCTTTTTGGCGTCACTTCCCCAGAGCGGTGTTCGATTCAGGTTTTTTTAGCAATCATCGGAGGCGTGGCTGGTTTTTAACTTGAGCAAGACTGATCTAGTGCAACAGGCTGCGTGGGCCACTATCTTTGGGGTCAGCTGCTGGTTCCTCTGGAAGTGACGTAACAGTAGCCTGTTTGAGCCTGGATTTATTTGGCCTGTGGAGGGCCATCGTATCACCTTGGACTACGTGGACTGGATTAGGCGAGCCTGTGCGTTAGAAAACAGTGTTTTCTCGAATCAGACTGCTCTTGTAGGCACCCTAGTGGGCTGGACTAAACCTCCGGATGGTTGGGTTAAGGTCAATTCTGATGGCGCAGCGAAGCTTGGATCCCCTCAGCCGACTGCGGGTGGATTAATCCGTGATTGTTACGGCAACTAGTGTGGGGGGTTTCAACAAAACCTTGATAGGGGCTCGCCTCTTCTGGCGGAGCTGTGGGTTGTGTTATCCGACCTTTTGTTGGCCTGGGCACTGAGTTATCGCAGGTTAGTCGCTGAAGTAAACTCCCTCGAGGTCATTAATATTCTTTCCGATCTTAATTTTGTTTTCACTGGGGATCTTTTTTCGGTGACAGGTTTTCGGGAGCTTACCCTTCTGGATTGGGAGGTTCATTTCCAGCATGTCTTTCGGAAAGGCAACTATGATGCGCCGACGGTTTGACAGGCCTTGCAGGCCTTTTTCACCTAGGTCTCCATATCTTCCAGGAGCCCCCTCTAAGCGTTCAGGAACTTATCCGCAAAGATGCGCAAGGAGTTTTGTACTCACGAGCTTTAAGCTAATTGTGTAATTCCTCTTTATATTTTAAAAAAAGAAACGTATCGTGTTTATAACGATTGTAACAATCCCAAAATAGATAGACCACGGGTCATCATCTTAAGGCTACTTGTACTGTTTATTAACCACTGTGACGACCATGCTACATAATGAAGAATATTTTCTTACCATTCTCTTAATGTTCCAGAAAACATTGTACCAACTCAGTTGTGAGCGAATCTCTCGTATAATATATCATAACAGAATCCTATTCAGCTCGTAATCATATGGCTCATGAATTGAAGTGCCGTGACTAAATAGATAAATGAAAAGCATAGCCACTGGGCCGAAACGAAATGTATGTAAGGTGAGGGTATTGGGTGAAATTGAAGAACGATCAACAATTTGCTCGAGGCAGGAAAACCTTCTTGCGCAGATCAACTTGCATCAACAAAAACAGCTTTTTTCTTTGGGAGGGAACGTAATCACACGCCAAGGCTATAAAAGCCTCGGTGAAGTATAGAAACATGAGCATGCCACATCCGCAATCCAAAATCCATCACCTTGTACAAATTTACGCACGCCGATTCCAGATTATAACGCTTCTATCTCACTCAAGCTGAGAATTGAAAATCTTGATCAAGCCCGCTAAATAAATAAATTGTTAAGCAAGCAATAAAATGAAAACAGTTTGCCCAAATAGATAACTGCACTGCATTTTTCTCTCCGCAATTCTTCATCGTAAGCATGATAACTTTATAGAATAAATTAAAATAATGTCGACTGATCCACATTTAATTTGTAAAATCCTTACATGACAAACATCCCAATCGATACGAGGCGTGTAGTTGCTAATTGTAATTGAGTTCTTTGTTTCTTTCACAAAGTGTTTCGTTCGGCTAATCTGAGTAAACTATTTTCCCCTTTCTACTTTTCTATTCTGCTCAAAGGAAGAAAGAAAGGAAATTTTCACATGAAATAAGTGAAAAGAAAGCTATAAGTGAAAAGAAAACTATGTTACTTCCAAATATGGACTACCAACTCATGAAAGAAGGAAAATCAAACAACTATTCTAGGAGATGGAAAGAAACTAGCTTCTGAAATTGGATGGCATTCAACAGAAACATTGATGATTTTAGTGAGTTTCATCTTGGCCCTTAGCTTTACCCCTAAGCATATCTGTCAAATTACCCCTCATGATACGCATGAATCTTGTGTCTTCTGCAGGTGGTGGTACCACAGGCTTTGGAGGTTCAGGCTGTAATGGTGGAGCTTCCGTTACTTCTCTCTTTCCCAGTAGCCCGCCTTCTCCAAATAAACTACTGACTGATGATGCTATCCCAAGATGAGCACCCATCACCTTACTGAAGGCCTCCAAAGTTCCTCCAGATCTTTCTTTCAATATTATTTCAAGGGCTTCTTTGTGTGCGGGATCTAATGCATCAAGATCTTTAAATAGGTTTTGTATAGTAGGTAGCAGGAAATCCCGCACACTAGTTCCAGAAAGATCTGTGATCAGAACAAAAAGACAAGGCATTAAAAAGCATAGAAAACATAAAATTAAAAAGTTTATGCAGTTCAAAGCACAGTACGCTCAGAAGATCACAGACATTTTTAACATTGTTCTGATGCCAACAGAATTCGATAATGTGAATCTGATAGAACAAAATTGCCATCGACTAGAAAATAATACAAGTTCTTCACACTGTTGGTGGGTACTATAACTACTTTCCCTTTTTTGTCTTTTCACATTTTCAATGTCGAAACAACAATAAACTACTTCCCCTTCTTTTAACCAGGACT
The DNA here is from genome assembly GCA_025504935.2 of Erythroxylum haughtii. Classification (NCBI taxonomy): domain Eukaryota; kingdom Viridiplantae; phylum Streptophyta; class Magnoliopsida; order Malpighiales; family Erythroxylaceae; genus Erythroxylum; species Erythroxylum haughtii. The sequence continues at coordinate 469,689 of JANSVB020000041.1, forward strand.
TGGCACAAATCTAGGAAGTTTCAACCTTGACGTTAACAGTTGTAGACATTCCAGCACCCAGTCCTTCACTCTTTAGTTAATCTAAAAGCAAATTGGGGAACAGTTTACAATGGAAGCAATAACACTGTACCCGTTGCATCCAGAGCACGGATTGCCTCACAGAAAGCATTGGCTCTTTCTCGCCGACGAATCACATCACTAGCAGAAGCTGGCAAGGAGGTAAATTGAAAAATCTTGGAAAGAAGATGTGTCAAATATTAAGGACAAAGCAATAATCCCATTTGTTCAACTAGTATCATTTAAATTTTAAAAAAAAAGAGCATATTTGATGAGTGCTATAAAGTAGATTAATAGCACTCATCAAATAAATAGTTCAAAATTCCCTAAAAGTGAAAATTGAGGATATAATCTCTTAGTCTGTCTGTTGTATGTGGTATTGCTTTCAATAATGCACGAACAACAGCAATAGTGGCTTCATGGGATCCGTCTTCAAGAAATGCATCCATTTGGACACGTATCTTGTCAACAATCTGATGATAGCAATTTGAGATAAATAATAACTGCTTTGACAAGACTACCATATTACTTTCGAGAGAGAAGACATTCATACCACATCATTTTTAAAATGTTGTGCCACAGCCCCAAATGCATCTATGCTCGCATATTTAACACTTAGGTTTTGGTCAGAGCCAAGGGTAACTAGGGCAGGCAATACATGTGCAGAAGCTACTTTTGCATCAACATGAGCTACCTATCAAATAAATTGATAAGAAAAAAAAATTAACCATAGTCTAGAGAGCTGGAAATAAACAAAGGGGAAGAATGACCTACTATGACTTTCAACAGATGGGCAGCGCTGATTTTCATATCCATGTTGGAACTAACAACCATCTCCCACAATATGTTGAATATTATGCCATGGTGCTGTTCAAATGTGCTGCATAATGGGGAATCAAGCACATCTTATTCAAATGAAACTAAATGAAAAAAGCACAAAAATAATAAGCAGCCTACTGACCACAGAAATCGAACAGCATCAACAATCTCAGTATTATGCATCAGGGAACGATTCTCTTTCAAGGTACCATCAAGTAGCAACTTTCTCAAATAGCTTCCTAACTGCTCATGCTTGCTTGAAGCACCTAAAATACCCGCTAAAAGAAGAGGCAAAACGCACATTGTAACAAGCCTCTGCACAACAATGGTTCTTGGTTTCAAACCTGCTACAGAGGCGCAATTAGCAACAATAATAATGTTGAAGAAATTTGCAGTAACTTACAAACAATACCTTCTATTCTTGAATGAACAGTAGAAGGAAAGAACGTTAAATCAGCATCATCCCCGACTGCTACCACGAACATAGGTAGCATAATGTGTAACAGGTACGAATCACCAAATTGCTCACCAGTAGCCAGCAAAAACTACAAGTAGGTACTTGAGTTAGAAAAACTTATAAGATAGTATCCAAATTTATTGACAACGAAAGAACACCAAGAAGAACTAATTTCAGGCAGAAAGGCTACCTTTGTAATCCTGTTTCTTAAACTGTCTTCTTTCTGAGGTAACATGCAAGCCAACTGAATCAAAGCAGGAAAGCAATCCACATACATCCACTCAAATGCAGGCCAAGGAACATGGCTCCTGGTGACATAATAAAATATCTAATGAAGAAATTCTCAGTGTTACCACAATACTGTATTGACAGTTGATCCTCAACATGACGTCAAAGAAATAATAAGAAAGAGAAAGGCAGGGATAGCCAAGAAGAAGCAATACTAGAACTTACTTTGAATACAGTTCAAGCAATGGGGTAGAGAAAATTGATTCCTCTGAATCTGAAACTGAAGGAAAGGGACAAGTTTCAATTGCCTTGCTCTGCACAAAAGGAAGAACTTCCAGCAGCATTCTTAATAGAACATCAATATTCCAACGCTCTCGTTCCCCTAAAACATGTAGTTGTGACTCCACAGAGCCTTCAACTCCCGAAAGAGGTGGACAGTGCTAAAATTTTGAAGAAAATGTGTCATATACCAAAGAAAGCAATTTAAAGTTAAAGGTCAATTCAGGAAAAAGCACATTAACCATACTTGTGCAGAACTCAGGATATGAGAAAGCAGAAGTGTTGAAATATTATCCAATTTGTTTCCCCAATTTATCACTGCAGGAAGCAGCTCTTTAAGGGTAGTTTCCACCACCACCCCAGCTGGATCACATGCTAATTGGAACATCAACTCCTCAACCTGTCAACAAACATGTTATTATTCAATGCACTTAATCTTCACTTCCTATTATTTCCATCGTCTTCTGTTATCTTAATATGGCAAGGGAAAAAGGCTCCAGTCCCTAGACCATGTGCTACCAACTTGTTCTAGGGCTTACATTGTAACCAGTTCCAGTCAAATCAGAATTCTTCTCCATGATTGCCTCGAAGCATATTTAGTGAGGCTGACCTTGAAATATTTTTCCACATTTGGAAAGAGAGGAAGTAGCAAAGTCAGATTATGAGCAGCGGCCTCTCGAACAACAGTTGAAGCATCTTCTACTAGTTGCTGTACAATGGATAAAATCAGAGAATCACGGATCTCAGGCCGGACAAATTCTGCAAGCTCTCCACAGGACTGAGCAACAAGCAGCCTACGTTCTTCATACATGTGGTTTATCTAAAACAAAAAAATAAAGGAAAATGGTCCTTAAGAGGGAACCAGGGTATAGTAAAGGAAACTGAAATTCTATCAAATTGCTCATGACATCTTACCTGTTCCCAGCATTGAGGAAGCAATTCAGTTTCTGTTCTCATCTCTCCTACACTCTTGGCAAGAGTAACACATGCCTGAAAAAAGCACCCAAAGATTCAGCTACAAGCACAAATGTAAATCTAAGGAATCTGCAGTAGCCTTACATCCATTATGATTCGTCTCTGCTGCTCATCTGGACGCTTTATCAAATTAAATAATGTGTGTGTCAGGGAATCTCGTATATTGCTATCTGGATGACGCTCAATTGCACACATCATTAATGGAAGAAGTTCCTGAGATGAACAGCACCAAGTAGTGAACAAGGAATCCTTTACTAGGCCCAAGGACAAAACAACCAAAGACAAGTTAGACAAAGACCTCTCGGTGATTGATTAGAACATAAGGAACAATCTTGGGCAATGCATCCGCGAGGATCTGAATTGTTTCTGACCCCTGAAAATGAGAAAAGTCAATTCTAATATACTAGAAGATGATATTTACTTGACATTTAAAGTTGGAAAATAGAAGTAATTTAGGATTACAAAAAGGCAGGTGGGGAAAGAGTGGTTCGGTGTTCATGGCTTGTAGGGGACAAGCACCAACAACCCAAGAAAAGATAGCCACCCTGGTCAAAACATTACAATGGTCTATAACAAGAGTAACAACTTGCCGTGTTCTTGGCAGCAGCATCACCAGTTAAGTTGTCTGAATTTAGAGAGAGGCTACTGTCTTCTAAAGGTAATTCAAGATTATGTTCGGTAACTTGCTCTCTATCATCAAAAACATCACCTCCATTTGACTGAAACTGATTTTGTAATACTTGCTCAGGTTTACTGGATTCATCATTGGGTGGCTGAACAATTTCACTGTGTATAACAGTTCCATCAACCGGTTGAGAAATTACAGTTTTTTCTTCATCTATCTCAACAACTCTCACTTCAGTCTGTAGAGAATCATTCTCATGATTAATTGAATTCACAAATTCAGGAGAATTAGTGTCTTTTTCCCTCAACCTCTCCAGTTCTGTCCGTAAAAATTTGACTTCTTCCTTGTATCTCTCTAATGGATGGGATAAATTAGGATCAATATCACTGGGTACAAGGCTTTTTGCAGATCGGGCTCCTTCAATGTGCATTTTTAATGAAGTAATTTCGGATCTGCAATCATTCAGTTCCTTTCTCCGGCATCCCAAGGACTCCTTCAACAATACCACCTGAAAAGCATGAGTAAGTTAGCAACCGACGATAAATGTAGCAGAATGTGATTTACCAGTAAAACCAGAGAAAAAAATCTTAAATCACGGAACAAGACTGTACGAGAGGCATACCTGATTCTCCTTGTCCTTCAGATCTTTCTGAAGAGCTTCTAAAGATTTATTTAATCCACTTATTTGACTTTCAGCCAAATCTTTGCTTTTCAGCAATTTCTTCCTTTCATCGTTCAACTTATCATTTTCTTTCAGTAACAACCTATTTTCTCGAAGCATTGAAATCTTCTCCTGCAAACATATGAGAGTTGTTTTTTGTCATGTGTAGTCAATTCAACCTAGAGTTTGACAGTTCACCATATCAAATCTAGAATATTAAACTGGACTGGAATCTAAACTGGGATACTACTTGGGTCATGTTAGGAATGTTGAAAGTCAAACTCAGGATACTGGTAGCATCACTATGCAGTTAACAGGAAAAAAGAAAACAAAATGGTCATTTGTTAGGTTTTAAGAGATGAAATTTATAGGTACAAATGCAACTGTCAAATGAGAAAAAATTGAAGACAGATTTTGTTCAAACTTGAGCCTTGCTTCCATTGTAATACATTTTTTCAGTCACTTGTGAGCTTCTAAGAATTCTTCATGGGCTCAAAGTGATTGATCAGTTACCACAGATTAACAATCCATAAGAAACAGCTCATAATGATTTCAACTGAAAAATAATAACTCACCTCCAAAAATCAAACATTCTGATGATTAGTAGTTAGATACATTTCCATAAACATGATTTTAGAGCCTAAAAAGACAACAGCAGAAGGTGGGCTAACTGGAGAAAATACCTCAGCAGCTTCAGTCGTAGAAGAAAGGTATTGATAGTAATAATGCCGCAGGGCATCTGGTACACATGCAGGTGTGTTCTGCCAAACATCTAAGTTTTGATCTGTGACCTGAAGTGGAAATTACTTGAAGGAATTACAATCGTTAATGAGAATTCAGCCAATGTTACTAAAATCTAACAAAAATAACAACACCTGCCACCTGATAGAATACTTAAGACATATTAGGAACCATAAACACAAGTGTATAAAAGGTGGCACGTTGTTAAAATTGGCACCTACAAGCAATAAAGATTCGACTACCGCTTACCTCTCCAACATAAACTTTTCAATAGCTTTCTAACTTCTTTTCCGTTACAGTCACCTAAGAGAATTTTCTAACCCCAAACTGTGTTCAAGATACATATTATCTCATAATATTATAATATGATTGTAATCAGATTCTATAGATTAGATAGCAGTATCTTAGAGATAAACATTATCTTACGATTATCTTCTATACCTGTATAGATTATCTAACCTATTCTGTACTCCTGTTCATGTATATAAGTGCTACATTCTCTTAGTAATATAATATAGAGCAAATCAACTCTTATTCACAATTTTACTTTGCACAAATTGTCTAATTGTATTTGTCTCTAATCTAATTTGCTAAAAAAATAATTAAACATAAGATGGCTTTATCAATAAGATTTCAAGTACATAGATATGAGAAAAAGAAAAAGTTGCTTAGTTCATATTGTCTATTTGAATTGTAAATAAGAATATCTTATCTGTTAATTCAATGGAAGATCAATAGTTCCACTAACTTGGTTTTTCTTGTTACAAACGATCAATCAAAATAATCAAAGAATAAGTACGAAAATCACAAACACACATAGATTTACGTAGTTCACCAAGATTTGGTTACGTCCACGGGTAGTTAGAATTTTATTTCACTTTAAATTATTTTCGACATAGGTACACTAGGAGAATATAATATATTTATCTACGATCGTAGGCCTAGTGTAAAGTCCAAATTAAAATATCAGGCTCCATATCTCAGCACTTCTTTCAACTCTGACCATGCAAGCTCATTTTCCTACCAACTCTAGGATCCCTGGTTGAATTCAAGGTTTCATTTGCTACATCAAGTGACCCACAATTACTTCTTTCAGGTAGACTAGACATAAAATCCCTGTTGTCTATATAGACCTTTTTTATATAAAATATTGTCAAGTGTATCGTTTACAGGTAAATTATGGAAACTGAAATGGTCACTAACACCTTATCTAGTTGTTTTAATTTTTAATATAACTCCAACAAACTCTGCTCCTATCATAGCTGGGTATGAAATTGTTGTGTTAATGGACTTGAATCCATACACTATTGATAAACCTACAGATGTAGCCCATGTTGTCTATGTTGTAAGATCGTAACAATAATCCATCCAACTTGAAATATGTATTAGATCCACCCCCAAGAAACATCATCTTGACAGCCCGTCTTAAGAACCACCCCACATTTTGATCATTTTTTTTGGTACAAGGGAAAGGAAACTAAAACAACCAAACTAACGCAACATCCGAAGATACAAAGCGCCGTGCAGGTCCCAACGAATGAAGTTCAAAGCTGTCAGTGGAGGCTCCTGTAAGAAGTGCAGTCCTGGACTGACAAGGGTGGCAAGCAAGGCCAAATGATCCGCACTCTGATTTCATTCTCGATGAATATGCTGAATCTAAACTTCCCAGTTTTGGAGGAGCAATGCACGAACGCCTGTCACCATAGAAAGATCATCAGGTAAAACAGTAATGGAAGAAGATAGAAGATTGATTACCTCGAGGGAATCCACTTCCAGAGTAACTCGCCGGTATCCCAAGGTCCAAGCCAGGTGGAGGCCCGCGTGGATACCACCTAAATCGGCACTACGCGGGGAGCCATTAGCCATGTTCAACAGAAACTCGCCACACCACCTGCCTTGCCAGTCCCGAATAAGCCCCCCCGTAGTGAAAGTAGAACCGTCGTGCTTAACGACTCCATCAGTATTGAGCTTAACCTAGTCCGTGGACGGTTTGGACCAGTCCACTAACTGGCCCGAGGATAAACCTTGACCCGAGAACATACAGCGTTCAGCTACTCTAGCCATTTCAATGCCTTCGGCGTAGGCGAAAACTGCTCTAGTCCCTGTAGGCGGCCACGTAAATTCAAGGTTGAACACGCTTTTATTACGCTAGTACCATAGGAACCAGCAGGTAACGCCAAAGAGGGTAGGCCAGTCAAAATTGTGAACCGCGTGGTGGGTCGTAAGGTTAGACTGGACCCACCGCATCTCATCATGCTGGAAGAAGGTCGGATCCTCGGCCACCTGGCAAATTGAGCCTAGGTCGCTTCAACACGCAGGCAATCACGAAGGGCATGAAGGGTAGTTTCAGGTTGACCACAGTGGTGGCATCGGTGATTCATCGCTAGATGTCGACGAACCCGTTGGTGATTAGTGAGCAACTTACCTTTCATCAGCAGTCAGAGGAACGCCCAGATCCTCTGGGATTCGACCCACTTCCAGATAGTCTCCCATGTACGTCTATGCTCAGCAAGGGGATCCCCTGCAAGTATGGCGTAAGCAGAAGCTACTGTGAATTGGCCATGAGTCGTAGGACCCCACTGGAAGGCATCTGCTATAGTAGGATCAGTGGAGGTGGTGGTCATCACTATGTCAAGACAAACGGAAGAAGGGAGATAGTGTTGAAAGAAGTGCCACTTCCACGTACTGTCGGCATTCTGGAAGTCAGCAACACAGGCGAAGAGGAGACTGCTGGGAATGGGAGACGAAGCCACATCAATAAGAGGGCCCCAATCCTGGACCCAGATATCCAACCAGAAACGAATTCGGCGGCCATTTCCAAGGTTCCATTTAAGGCCTTGGCAGACAACCGGCCACATGGCAGCAATACCCCTCCAAGTACTCGAGGCCTCTAGCCTAGTAAGGGAAGGAGGAAGATTTTGGGGGTTGAAGCGATTTTTAGCTCATAAGACCTGAACCCAAAGGGCTTGGGGTCGGGTAAGTAATGTTCAACCCAGTTTCACCAAACGCGCATCATTAGAGGAGCGGATCCGTTTAATGCCCAGGCCCCCTTGCTTTTGGGGCAGCAAACGGTGTCCTAATCGGCTATGTACAGCTTTCGATGGTCATCCATAAAGCCCTAGATAAATTCGCGCGCGAGTCGTTCTAAGTCATCACAGAGTTGTCTCGGGAGGCGCATCGTTTGCATTGTGGTATATAGGCAAGGTCGTGAGCACCGATTGGGTAAGGGTGACTCTACCTGTCAGTGATAAAACCTGGGCCTTCTAGCTGGCTAGCTTCTGACGCGTGATATCAAGGAGGTGCTGGTATATGCAGTGAGAGGATCGCTCGTGGAGCAAAGGGACTCCCAAGTACTTCCCCAAGTTAGTGGTACTAATGACATGGAGGTCCTGGTTAATCTGACGTGCGAGGGACGGGGAAACATTTTGAGAGAAGAAGATGCGAGTTTTGGCAGTGTTAACTTTCTGTCCAAAGGCCTGACAGAACACTACCAACGTACGGGCGATGACCTGGGCTTGAGTCTCTGTGGCCTCAGAGAAAATGACCAGGTCATCAGCAAAAAAAAGATGGGAGATCAAAGGTCCCATAAGGCTAAGTTTAATCGGTTGCCAAGCGCCCGTGGCCACCTGGTCCATAATCAAATGACCGAGTCGCTCCATACAGAGAACAGACAAATAGGGAGAAAGCGGGTGGCCCTGCCTAATGCCTCTGGAAGGCTAAAACGGGTCAGTCAAGGTGCCCTGCCAAGCGACTTGCAGAGTAGCCGACGAGACACATTTCATAATGATCGAGATGAGATGCAGCGGGAGGTCGATGTCCGTTAGGGTTTGCTGAATAAAATCCTAACGGAGCCGGTCATACGCTTTTTCGAGGTCCGTCCACTTTGATTGTCAAAAGCCCCATCTTCCCCTTCTTCTTCCGCATAGAGTGGATGATTTCCTAGGTAATAATAATATTGTCGGTGGTTTGCCTACCCGGGATGAAGCTGCATTAAGGTGCCCGAACTAGCCAGTTCATATGAGGTTTCAGCTGTAACGCCCCAAATTAGGGGTTAGCATATTAAGCAAATTTAGTCCGATTTATG
>JANSVB020000042.1:21784-35105 GCA_025504935.2 Erythroxylum haughtii
CCATAGCAGAAGGCATAATTGTCTGTCTCGGAAAAGATGGAATGAGCTTGCATATGTTCACTACAATTTGCGATTACGTGAGAGCCAGATAGGAGGAAAGCCTTGTGATTTGATATCATCTGAAAGTTTCATGTACGAAAGCATACTGGATGATTGGCTTGTGGAGAAACAGAAACAGTCCTTGCAAGAAGATGAGGTACTGGATTTTAATCAAGTTTTTATATCTTGTGCAAAAGGGTTCTGCATAAAGGTGTTGGGAACTTGTTAAACTCCTGAGTTGCAAATGTTGTTTCAGGATATGCTTGACAGCAAAATGGAACAACTATATGCAGATGAAATGGATGAGAATGATCACGAAGTAAACAGACCTGCAGAAATGGTATCGTTGGCTGATGTGGGTGAACCTTTTGAGGGCAGTTCTGCAGCTGGAGGAGTTACCACTGATGATGATGGTTTTGACTTTCTTGATGATGATTTGACAGAATAAGTTGTGTCTCATAAACCCTAGTGAGAAATGAGATGTGAATGAACTGATTTTAAAAAGTAATTAGTATCAATGAGCGATCCCATGTGATAATTTATTGTGCAATACAGTTGTAAATTCGTCTTATAAATCATAACAAAATCGCAATCCCAACTTTTCTTCAATTTAAGTTAAGTACTGTTGCTTCATGGATTTCCATAATCACTTTCTCCTTTATCTTCCCATTTGCTTAGTTCAGAATGTTGATATCTCATGGTCCTTTTGTAATTGTTAGTGCATATTGCATCTACAGTATGTCGTATGTTCTTATATTTAGCATTTCTCATTACTTATGTTGACAGTATGTTTGGAGACTACTACAGAAACATGGGGCTACCAGTCGCTTTGTATGCAACCCTGATAGTGAGCTCAGACTGATGACATGCAATTAGAAATGTGATGATTTGGATTGAGTTTTCAGTTACTACTTTGCTACAAGGTTTCAACCTACATTCCGTTGCGACTTTACGAGTTAATTCATTGTACTCGTGAAGCGTCGGTTAATGGCACGTTTTATATCAATTTGAATGTTATATTACCTCATTCATTGTCTGCCTTAATCCAGGCTTTCAATTCAGTACATGTTACATATTTTCGAATACCTCTCAATGCTTCAAAATAGCTGGCAAGGAAACATTTTCAAATTTCGGCTAAAACTGTGAAACTCATTGAGGAAATTCCCATTTCCTTGAGTGGATTCTGAGACCAAATAAGTAAATTTAGCAAAGTACTTGGCTGATATAGAAGTAAAAGATGAAAAATAAGATCAAGACGCTTAGTCCTTCCTAGGCTATGACTGCCTAAGTCCAAACATATGTATTACGGACACATGGAAGCATCGTAACTGCAGATTTAACAATGGCAGTCGGTGAGATTGCCAAGTAATTATGACATCCAATTAACTATAAACAAACGGGAGGGGAAGGAAGATGGAGAGTAAATTAGACTTGGCAACAAAGGACATTTTGAGAGCGTCATCATCTTAAAAGGGAGATTTATCTGCCCGTTCAACATTTAGTAAAATGCGCAGTGAACTTCACGCCGAAAAGAGAAACAGTAAATTGTTGTCTATGAATAGAAAAAACAATAGAGGAAGACAAGGAGCTGAAAAAGAAGCATACATCTCATGTTCCTACTACAAGTTTTTGAAAGTACAAAATCTTACTGCAGTTATCAGTACAATTTATCTAGCGGTGGAAGATCATGCCTTTAGTAACATGTTCCTCCTAAGATTGATATATATGACCAAGACCTCAACTAGTAATGCAGAGCACTTCTTCAATGTGAAACATACCTGGAAAGCTTCAATATCGTCCATAGTCACTTCAATATTTAACTTTTCCCCTTGTTCTTCGAGCAGGCCACCATGCCTAATTCTTGGAAACACCGACCAAAGGAACCAACAAGCCACTTTTTATACAGTTGGCATGATGTTTAAATGAATCATCTAATTTCACAAACTCAAAATCATGCTGCCTGCAAAGCCGATTCATAGACATGCTCAACCCAGACAGTAATTGATTCCCAGTGTCCTACACACCTTACTTATCCAACACTTACCCATGGTAACTCTTACGGCAAAAGATTTGGCTTAGTTTCTATCACGCATCATCCAGTTAGAGTCATCACAGTTACCAGATGGTTTTGTTGGTCAAAGACCTTGATAATCTAACGGTGCTTCAAGCATTGGCTTGCTTAGTAACAACAAATCCGTAACACCAGAGAATTTGTTAATGGTTGATGCATGTCTTACCATAAGACACCCTCTACCAAAGACGCAACTCCCATCAAACCAGAAAAGAAAGTAAAACACATACCTAATTACTAAAGTCACAAGTATTTATTATAGTCCATTATATTTTCAACTTTTTAAGATGACTAGTGTAGTTCTCGTAACTGGTCAAATTCCTCAAATATTTTCCACTCCCATGTCCCACAACATAGTCGCAATTAATGACCCTAGCCAGGCCAATTTTTCTATACCAGCATAGTCTGTGATCAAATAGCAGGACCAGCACCTGCTTCTGTATTACTTTCTTGTACGGTAATAACAATAGGCTGCCATCCTGAAGGATGATGAATAATCCATTTCTTTAAAGAAAGTATCATATTTAAAATCTGGAGTACATCACCCAAAGCAAGGTGTTCCAGGCAAGCCTTTTTCAAAACCAGTGCTGCTTCATATCTGTACAACAGTGACAAACCACGCAAAATGTTCTCTAATCACATTTTACAATATGGTGATTCAAAGTTGCAAGCAATATAAACAAAAATATTTACCTGCAATTGGAGGCCATCATGGCAGATCGTCCAGCTGATGAAGTTAGAAACTTGCGTATTTCGTCCCAAGTTGTTCTTGGGTACTGGTTATGATTACCACCAATAGGATTCACACACTTCCATAGCTTTCCATTTTTACTGACAAACAATTGTAATGCACCCAAATTTTGCTTCACTACCATATTCTTGTCAATTGCACAGTCCAAAGCCTTCCGTACATCAATACTGTGATGCTTTTGATCTCCAAATCGAATACAATCAGCAATGTTTGTTTCAGTTGGCATAATTTTTTCAACTCTCAGGGTGTTCAGGGCAAGTAGAATAATTCCAATAAGGCCTTGCTCATAGGCTGAAGGTGACTGGTGTCCTTGAGCTCCCCAAATAGCATTACTACTAGTAGTACTAGTTACCATTTGGGAGGATAAAGGGTTTGGAAGTCCAGGAGTAATGGGATACCAATTGTTTGTTGGGCTACTGTTTATGTTATGTTCTTTATGAGGACCAGAGGTAGCAGGATTTGGATACTCATGAGAACCTGCTTTGAAATCTTTTACAGTTTGTCCCTGGGTATTAGGAACATCTTTCATATAACCAGAATATTCAGACATACTTAGCATAGAAATATCGGGCACGTTTGTCAAAGGGGCCGAGGAAAATCCAAGTTCATTAGGTCTAGGACGATAACCATAATTTTGATGAGAATTGGGAGGTGATGTAAAATCAGCTGCAAAGGGCTGTTGTTGTATGGAGAGGATATTAGGCCTCAATGGCTGCATAAATCCATTCTGCGAAGAACCAGAAATATCTTGTGGAAACCTAGCTGTAGGGTCAACACCTCCAAAAAACTCATGAGGGGCTTTCTTAAATTGCTTTCCTTGCGTATATTCCTGTTGACTTGAGTTATCGTAGCTCTTACTTTCTTGTATCCCAAACGAGCCACTTGAGGGTCTTGAAAGACTACGACCATATTTCCCTTTGTTTCTCATATCACCAACCTTTCCACCAGGAGATGAATTCAGATTTCCTACGGCAAAGCCTTCAGAACTGAAAACCGGTGTATGAACAAATTGACTAGATTCAGAATTTCTACTTTGTGAAGTAACAGTAACAAGTTGCGACGATTCAGTACTTGTAAGCGGAGCTCCCCCGGCAGATAAGCTAGTCCAAAGCCACACACTCCTTGCAGCAGCAATGAGTGGTGCAGAAGCTTTAAGTGGCTGTGCCAAAAGTATATTATACCTCCGCATACGTAGTTGATGTAAAGCATTAGAAAAATCTCGATCACCGGAAATAAGCAAATAGTTCGCCGGTGCAGGGTTGTCCACTGCCCAGAATAGCATATCTACTAGAATTTTCTTGTCACTCGCATCTTTAACACCTGGTCACCAATCATAACTTACAAAGTCATCAATCAGGACTGTTTTCTTATCCAAATATCAACCTATACATTAGCCAACTAGAATATAAACACAATAAAACCTCCAAAAGATCAACAAATACAGTTTATTCCAGAAAATAATCAGATCAAGAAATAGAGAATCAGATCACATTCCAGAAAAGAAATACAGTTCATGCAGTAACCCCAAACCCTAGAAATGATCAAAACTCATAAAGAAAATCAGCAATACACTATAACCAAAACAAACAAAAAAAGTACCGGCTGGGACGTGATTGAGTGCGATGCCGGTGCTAGAGAGCGCCCGCTGGACCGGCTCCGGAATACGGTTAGTGTCGCCGTAGGCGGAGATGGAGACGGGGCCACAATAGTTAATTTTGGCCAAAGCGGAGCTTATATTCTGGGCGATTTTGTGGGGATCGCACACTTTAGGCACTTGGCAGTTCTCTATATCCCACCAAACCGAAGTCTTCGCAGAAACGTACTGCGTCTCCGCCACCGCAGTGGTTGCGGCGGTCCCTCCGTTCACATCTCCGACCATGGTTACACTTTCGGCAGTTAACGAGCCACAATAAGCATCTATGGGCGAATAACGCCAATTAGCATCTATGGGCGAATAACGTGTCGATCCAACCTCTGGTTTGTCGGACTTCTTTACTTTCGTCCTTCTCAGTCGCTGCCTGTGAGTCTTCAAGTGACTCGTCTAGTGTAGCTAGTTGGGATAGATTTTTACAGTTTTGCCCCCAGCGTACCGAAAGATCCAACGGTACTAAGTGATTTGATAAGAAGAAAATTAGGCATTAAGGAAATAAGGAAGGTCCACAATTTAGGTGATCAAAATTGGAAATTCGTATTCATAATTATTACTCTTCACTGCCGGTCGGTCCAACTTAAAAAATACAAACTAACCAAACCATTCTATATTTTATATTTTATATTTCAAAGACAAAACTATTAACTGAGAGGTTTGGACAATACCATAATATAATAGGCAGCAGTACACTTGGAGTGACGAGTTCAGCACATTTTGGTGATAAAGGAATGCGTTTAAAGTTTTGCGTACTCGACTCGAACCTTAGCTTCTAATTCAAGCAGTTGCCTCAGATGGAAGGAATCCGAATGAAAAACGGGCTCACTGTTATAACCCATTGATCGCCTTGTGAAATGTAATTTGTAGCAACCTTTAGTTACAAATGAGCTTGCGTCAGTCCAGAAACGGGGAAAATGCATGCATTAAGTGGCGGAGTCACAGTGGGGGCAAATGGGGGAAATTTTTTGGCACTTGCCCCCACTAGCTCCAAAAGATTTTACTTGTAAAAATTACTATTTTAAATTTTGATGGTATAAAAAAAAATAAAATTTTGTTATAATTAAAATTTTGCCCCCATTAAAAATAAAATTTTGTTCCCATTAAAACTTTGCCCCCATTTAAAAAAATTTCTGGATCCGCCCCTGCACATGATCTATCCTTATCGACGAAGATGTCCACTATCTTCAGATGATCCTCCCACATGGTCTTTATTCTTTAGCGTTGATGTTTATCCTCCATGATCTTATCTACCACATCATCCAAGAGGCCCACGATCTCTATCCGTTGATCATGAGTCATCCAAGCCAAAGTCAGTCATAGCACACGGGTTCGATCCAATACTTACCCATGTCAAGTCTATTAGTCATGATCTGTTTATTTAAGCACCCACTAAGTCTTTAGTCCATCAAAAACTTAGCCTTAGCTATGTCATCTCGTACATGGACCAAAATTCGCACCCTTCTTGATTTAACGTGCTAAATCACCTTGGAGCTTTCACATGCCACCGCCATTCACGTGATCCAGCTAACCTTCCACCCAAGGTTCATCTCTAGCTAGCTATGAGGTGTCTTCATGTGCTAAGGGGCTAACAGTAGGCTTATAAAGTCTGTAGATAATGCAATATAAGTATTGGGCTGACAACTTATAATATGACTATAGGCCTTTGTCGCAAATTATTGTAAATGGGAAGCTAAATTTGTATTGGATCAAACTTTATACAGCTTTGCAACATTTAACGAATGTCCATTTTTTCCAAAAAAGAAATTTTGTAAATTTTTTATTAATTATGATATTTAAAGAAGAGATTTTTAAATGTTCTAATAGTTAAGATTTTTGGAGAGTCTTTAATTTCCACTTAATAAAAGAAAGCATCAAAACACCTATCATAAATACAAGTCCCTATTTTAAGTGTTTAATTTAATGGTTAAACTCATTATCATATTAAAATATTCGAGTTCAAATTTAATCAAATATAATATAATTTATTCATTTTAAATTAAATCAGTCTAATTTTCATAATTTTTCAAATATAAATATTCTATTAAATTCGAATTCAATCAAGAATTAGTATTTGAATTAAATTCAACCAAATTAGATTTGATTAATTAATTTTAAGTTAGATTTGGATTAATTTTCTATCTCTAGCTTAATATTTATTTTCTTTTGTTCATTTAAATATAAATATGATGAAAACAATTGGCTTTAAGGTTTTTGCTAAAGGTAAAAGAAAAATCATTTAATGCTTTTTTGAACGTCATGTCCCACTTAAGAGGTGCAAGAGTGCAATCCTTTATTTTTATTTAATTTTTATATAGTTTAAGAAATTAATTGCCTAATTCTCTATTTAAATTATATAAATATATATATTTCAAATTTAAATGCATTTTAAATATAAAAATAATACAATAAAATATAAGATGGGTAACTTAACAAATAATTAAAAATATCTTGTAATTGTGAATTGAGTTAAAAATACTTCTAGAATCATCTGCAAAGTAGAAAAAAAAAAGAAATTAAGAACAAATTTAGTATATAGCACTCCTTTTTCCATAGATAAAAATTGCCGTTCCAAAGTTGAAATTACAACCAAGGCATGTATTAGCTTGATAAAGGGTTGATTATATTTATGCTTAAACTTGTGCTTATTTGCCTTGTTGCTACAATTGTACATGGCCACCGTCAGAGTGTAAGGTATTGAGCTGACGTTTCAGTCAATTGTTGGACTAACAGACTCCAATTTCAAGGCATCTTACCGAACTTTATACAACTAAAAGTCTAAAACCCTTATATGATGTTTTATGTATCAAATAACGCCACCAATCACGCTAAAACTGGATTGAAGGACCACAATCAAGGCCTTGTGTCAACCCTCAATTATGTTTCCTGAAATTTGAACAACAGCCAACTCCTTCTGTTCGCAAAATGTCAATTTCAGAGAAGACCAAGGCTGTTGATTGATGTGGAATAATTAATAGTAGATTATGATGGACTTTTTAGACAATAGATACGAGACCTGAAAACAGCATTAGTACTATGTAATCAAATGAAACTTGAGTTTGCTTTTACATTAAGAAAGTCGTGACAGATACAATGATATGGCTTTTTATTGCGTTGTTCAAGTGCCACAAATGTATATCGTTTCCTTTTGATTTCTTTATTAAGAAAATGGAGAATGGAACTACAGAAACTCAAAGTCGACAAAAAGGTAAAGTAGATATGGGGATGAAAATTTGCATTGACCAAAATCTCTCTGTCAGCTATCTTTTTATATAAGGGCTGCATAAAAAGTGAAAGCATTGTTGAGACCTCACTACTTTTTTCTTAAGCACGCAAGGTGATTCAAGCCAAAAGAAAAGTTTGTTACTTTGTAGAGATGGTTCTTCGCTTAGTTTTTCTCATACTCCACCATATTGCTCTTGTCAGTTCTCTCAATGATGAGGGACTTGCCCTTCTATCCTTCAAGCAATCCTTGGACAATTCAACAGTTGGCTCTTTGGACAACTGGAACTTTTCTGATACAAACCCGTGTTCATGGCATGGAGTGATATGCCGTCAAGAGAAAGTAGTTTCCATCTACATTTCAAATAAGGGACTTGGTGGCTTTCCCCAACTTGATGGTGGGAAGTTGCCAGCTTTGCGCCATGTAGATTTCAGAAACAACTTCTTCTCGGGAAGTCTGCCAGCGGAACTCTTTGCTGCAACTGGCTTAAGGACTTTGGTCCTATCCCAGAACTCGTTTTCAGGACCAATTCCTTCTGAAATAGGAAACCTCAAGTACCTACTGGGCCTTGATCTTTCACAGAATTCTTTCAACGGTAGCATACCTTCATCTCTAGTTCATTGCAAGAGATTGAAGAGTCTCGTCCTCAGTCAAAACAGTTTCACTGGCTCAGTACCAGATGGTTTGGGAACCAATCTGTCTATGCTTCAAAATATGAATCTTTCATTCAACAACTTCAATAATGCGATCCCCGAAGACATGGGAAACTTATCAAGTTTACAAGGGGTGCTTGATCTATCGCACAATCATTTCAATGGCCTTATTCCAGCGAGTCTAGGGAATCTTCCTGTGTTAGTTTATATCAATCTTGCCTACAACAATTTAAGCGGTCCTATACCACAAAACGGCGCCTTAGTCGATGCAGGACCTACAGCTTTCATTGGCAATCCTCTCCTCTGTGGCTTCCCATTAAAAACTCCGTGCCCTTTAGGCACTTCAAATCAAAATCCTAATGCTAAGCCTTTGGCGAAAGAGCCATCTAAATCATTGGGAAGGAAAGACGGAAGAGGAAAGCCTTGGAGTGAGCGTGTTCTGATAGTATCCGCCTCAATGGCCGGAATTTGCCTCATTTTCTTCTCACTTTATTGCTGGTTCAGGAAGGTTTACATCAAAAATGGGACGGAAGGTGTTGAAAGCTGGAATTCAGAAGATAGATCAATGATCAGAAAGGAGAAATTCTGCTTCAAAACAGACGATCTGGAGTCCCTGTCTGAGACTATGGAGCAGTACACTTTCACAAGGTTAGACTCACAGGCTGATTTTGATCTTGGTCAACTTCTCAAAGCTTCAGCATTCCTTCTAGGAAAAAGCAGAATAGGGATTGTCTACAAAGTTGTTCTTGAAAGAGGACCAGTTGTGACTGTGAGAAGACTAGAAAATGAAGGCTTTCAAAGATTTAGAGAGTTTCAATCAGAAGTTGAAGTAATTGGAAAAATCAGCCATCCAAACATTGTTAGGCTTCTAGCTTATTGCTGGTGTAACAGTGAGAAGCTGCTCATCTACGATTATGTACCCAATGGTGATCTTTCAACAGCAATGCATGGTAAGTTTAAAGTAGTCTCAATTCATTTCAATACTCGTTTCTTTTTCGTGTGTTGAGAATTAGTCCCTGAAAAGTAATAGCCCTGATTATCAAAATTTTTAACAGGAAGAGCAGGACTTCAACACTTTAAACCACTTTCCTGGTCGGTCCGTCTAAAGATCATGAAGGGTATAGCAAAGGGCTTGGTTTTCCTACACGAATTCAGCCCAAAAAGATATGTCCATGGAAACCTGAAGCCTAGCAATATACTTCTTGGGGAGAACATGGAACCCCACATCTCAGACTTTGGACTTAGCCGCGTTGCTTTATGGCAGGCAGACGAATCTCCAATCCTTCAACAGGAACAGCTAACAAGTGGAGCACCGCCACAACTTTCTCCCTGTGCATTAACGCCAACAAAATCCAGTACTAACGGATCCTTATATGAAGCACCCGAGGCCTCAAAACTAACAAAGCCATCTCAGAAGCGGGACATCTACTCATTTGGGGTAATTTTACTGGAGTTGATTTCTGGCAAATCAGCAATGCAAACAGGTTCATCAGAGATGAATCTAGTGCAGTTGGTTCAGCTTAGCATTGAAGTTAAGCCACTCATTGAAGTATTAGACCCTTTCTTAGCTCGTGATTTGGAAAAGCAAGGCCAGATGATTGCGGTTCTTGAAATAGCTCTAGCCTGTGTTCAAGTGAATCCTGACAGAAGGCCTTCTATGCGGAGTGTCAGTGATGCTCTGGACAAACTGGCCTCGTCGCCTTAAGAAGACCTCAGTTCATTCATGTATTAGAGAGAATATATTTCAATGTTCCATGAGAACGTTATGTATCTATAAAAAGGCTCCATTTAAATCATAAGAACGATTAGTATCTTAACCAAATAGGCTTCAGGATAAATCTGCTACGCAATGAAGTTACCTTCACGTGTCTTAAAATCTGGGTCGCCTAACAGATCTGCCACGAAAGCATACTGAATGCAATGACCACTCCATCCTGGACAAAATGATTCAATGTCTAGGACTCGGGGAGTGGCCTGATCGGTTTTAAGAAACAAAAAGTGATTAGCGATCTTTGCCATTTAAACTAAATACCTTGTGACATACTCAAGCCCCCAAATTATAGTAAGAACATGAAAGCATGGATTAAGGAAATTGGAGCACTACCTTCCAAAATGAAGCACTTTTTCAAGGGGACAGGATCCTCTGTCCAATTTTATGGTATCTTTTTCTGTCTCATGAATCTCAGCCATTTATTTATGCGGGACCTGTGTTTATTTATGCAAGACCCACACAGGACCCGCATAAATGAATGACTGAGATTTATGAGACACAATAATACACCATAAAATTGGACAGAAAATTTGGACTCCTTTTTCAAGTAGTAAAAAAAGTGATTCAGATGATGTGACAACGTAGTGGGCATCTTTCAGACCTTATATTTCATGGGTTGTAACGAGTTGGTCATGGGAAGGCAACTCCCCACAAATGTAAATTGTGAATTAGTGGATAAAGTTAGTAGTTTTAACTTATTTGATTGCTAAGGAATTGTTTATTTATATTTATATTTTTAGTTTTTTATTTTTGTTTCTAAATTTAGTGAAATTTTTATTTGTTTGAGTTTATGGTTTTAGTTTCTTCCGGTTTTCAAAATTTATGAAAACCACAAAAAGTATTTTTTGTTTTTTGTTTTTATTTTTTTCATAATCCAATTTAGTATCAACTAAATATATATTATTTGATTGTTTAATATATTAAATATCAATAAGAATTAATATATAATATTAAACTAAAAACTAAAAACTAAAAGCTATAACAAAAAAACAGAAGTAGAACTAAACGACCCCTAAGTTCTTGTATGTGTATATAAAGGCATCTTTCTAGTTCATTTATAAGTGGGAATACATTCAAACATGTGTATAAGAGTTTTGAACTTTGAGAAAAAGTTTTTATTAAGAGATTTGAGTAAAAAGATCTTCAGTTGTTTTATAAAGTACTTCTAATTAGAAATAACCTAAGTCCTTCGTATTATTTATTGTGTAAATAAATCACTAAAAGATTAGTTTTACCACATCTGTTAGTTGATTTATTCTAAACACATAAGTGTTAGGAGTATAAGTAATACTTCAAAACACAAGTGTGAGGCATTTGGAAACAAATGGACTTGTTGGTTGATAATCATAAAAGGAAGGATGAGTTAAGCTTTAGCAAACATGCGTTTGATTGTTCTCTTGGCAACTGATATCAGAGCTTTATTGGTGAACAATGTCAGGTATAATCAATTTTACAAAAAGAGTTGATATATAAGAGGCATTTATTGATTCTTTACCTTAATAGATGAAAGTACTATTCCTTTTATTAGAAAATTTTGAAGCTTTGGTGATTGAATTTCAAGAAACAAAGAGAGTAAGTAAAGAATAGTTGTAAACTCATTAGGAGATGATCTATGACTTGATGATTAAACATATCATATCTAAGAACGAACTAAAAATTCGATCAGAGAGTATTATAATGATGGTGTAAGAGCCACAATTTTTTTTATGGCAAGAGAAATGCCAAAGAGATCAAAATTTTATTATAGGATATAGAGCAATACTTTATGGTGGCAAAGATATTTGATGTAGGAAAATATCAGGCATGATAATGTACGTGGTGGATGATATAAAACCGTGGTGGAATATGAAGACTTTAAATGATATCAATGTGGGTAGACCTCTAATTGATACTTAAAAGAAAATGGAATTAACATGTTAGTTCCTCTTTAATAATACTTTATGGTTTACAAAGGAAGCTTTGAAATGGTTAGGACGAGATGGATTGATGTAGGAGTGTGTGCAGTTAGATATACAAAAATTGTTCAACTTTATAAATGACTTACAAGGTTGGGCATAAGTTGAGCTTCGAAGGTAAAATGTGAAAGACCTCTCTAGCACAATTATTGTAACATCCCGTCACTGATAGGAAGGTTATAATAGTAAATTGGGTCATGCTAGGTCGTTATATTGCATATGTGTTATGTTCATACATTTGACCTCTAATGTTAGAGGAACGAGTCATTGGCCTTCGCATGCATTTTAGTTATGTATAATTTGGTAAATTGGGTAATTATTGCACTGGCACAAGTGTGTACATGCATGTTTGACAGATCCCGATTTGATTTGGACAAATTGGAAAATTGGAGAATTAGGTCAATTGAGCTGTGAGAATTGAAATTGGAGTTAGAATTAAGAGTTATGAATTTGAATTATGAAATTGGAATACATGACTATGTGTTTTCTAATTTTGGGAATTTATGAGAATTTTTCTGGAATTTTTCGGAGTAATAGGCCCGGACCGGGAAATTGACCTAATGACTGATTGAATTGATTTCCGGTTCCGAAATTGAGTATCTAATGGCATAGAATGATTAGAATTTGGAATTGAGGAATTAGGGTTTGAACCATTGAAATTCGGGAGAAATTAGAATTTGAAAATTTGACTGAGGTTGTTCGGATCGGACTGCCAATTGCCAAACAATGCCTTACCATTTGGGTATAAAACCCTAACCCTTTGAAAATCCTCCTCCCACGATGCTTCTTCCTCCTTCTCCTTCGTGGATTCTGCTTGGAGGTTCTTCTTGCTTGCTTTGTGTCGATTATCCCCTTCCCTTGCCTTGATTGATCTCCCTTGGCCTGGTAAAGAAGAGTTAAAGATTTGGCTTGGTTTGGGGGAAATAGCCGTGGGTGATGTTGAGCTGATTTTGGTGTGATTGTTGGAGATTTGAGGCTTGTGATCAAGTAAGTTGCTTCTTTCCTACCTGCTGTAGCTTGATCTAGTGATTTATTATATTAGATTGATGATTTAACTGGTGTATTAAAGGATTTGGTATTTTGGGTTTCCGACGATAGTTTTAGGTGATTTTAGGGTTGAATTTTAGGGATTTTGATTGTTTGATGAAATAAAGGGTAAGGATTAGTTGTATGAAGTGTATGGGATTATTTGGGAGTGGTTTGATAGGAGAAA
>JANSVB020000042.1:103351-116502 GCA_025504935.2 Erythroxylum haughtii
GGGATACTATGCAAGATAGATATCATAAATCCTGATATAACAATACAGGATAAGCCCTTGAAACATGTTACTCCACTCATGGCAGAGCAATTCAGAAAACATGTCCAAACTTTATTACAATTGGGAGTTATACGATCATCTTCATCAAGACACAGAACAATGGCAATGATTGTATATTCAGGAACCACAGTAGATCCAGAGACTGGTCAATCCAAACATGGAAAGGAACGCATGGTATTTGACTACAGAAAGCTCAACGAAAATACTCATAAGGATCAGTACTCATTACCAGGTATCAATACTATTATCAAAAGAATTGGTAATAGTCAAATCTATAGCAAATTTGATTTAAAGAGTGGTTTTCATCAAATAGCTATGGATCCTGAGTCTATTCCTTGGACTGCTTTTATTGTGCCTGATGGTCTTTATGAATGGTTAGTCATGCCATTTGGATTAAAGAATGCACCAGCCATATTTCAAAGAAAAATGGATCAATGCTTTAGAGGACATGAAGATTACATAGCTGCCTACATTGATGATATACTGGTATTTTCTAATACGGTATATGATCACAAGAAACACTTACAGATATTTTATGATATCTGTAAAAGAAATGGATTGGTACTCTCAAAAGAAAAAATGGTTGTGGGCGTATCTGAAATAGAATTTCTTGGAGCTATTATAGGTAACAGAAAAATCAGGCTACAGCCTCATATAATCAAGAAATTATCAGAATTTCCTGAGGAGAGGTTAAAAGAAAAGAAAGGGTTACAATCATGGCTAGGAATTCTGAATTACGCAAGAAGCTATATTCCTAAGTTAGGAATACTAGTTGGCCCACTATACAACAAGACCAGCCCAAATGCTAACAAACGCATGAGCCCAATGGATTGGGAATTGGTCAAAGAAATTAAGAAAATCATCAATAATCTTCCAGAAATGGAATTGCCACCACCAGATTCGTACATTATCATTGAAACTGATGGATGTATGGAAGGATGGGGAGGAATAGCCAAATGGAAGAAAACTAAAGGAAGCTCAAGTGCAGAAGAACATGTTTTTGCATATGCCAGCGGAAAATTCGATACGATCAAATCAACAATTGATGCTGAAATAGCTGCATGCATAAATTCCTTGAACTCCTTTAAGATCCATTATTTGGATCAAAAAGAAATAACTCTACGCACCGATTGCCAAGCAATAATCAGTTTTTATAACAAGCAATCACAAAATAAACCATCTAGAGTTAGGTGGATTAATTTTGTTGACTTTCTTACAGGTACAGGTGTCAAAGTTGTTATTGAACACATTGACGGGAAGAAGAATAAACTTGCAGATCAACTATCCCGAATTGTTTTCAAATTAACAACCATAAAATGGACAGATCAAGAAGATCAGGAAAAAGAAATCAGCGACCTTTCTCAACCCGTGAGAATTTTTCAGAGGAATTTAAACACCACTCAAGCACGGATACTGATGAATCTACCAATAGCACTGGAAGAAATCAAAGTTTTTCCAGAAAAGAAAAAGGAGAAAGTTCAAGACCTGATAGGGGAAACCCTACAGGAAATATTCCAATAGAAAAACTGATCGAGCGGGTAATCTGCCCAGCAAAGAAACGGTCCTCACCGGTAGAATATGAGGAAGAAAGGAAATTTTGCAGATTTGGTAATGCACAATTGCCAATCTCGGATCCAAAAGATCCAAAAGCATTTCGTCCATTAGAAAATTTACCCTTGGATGAAAATCAGAAATGTTTACTTGATGCACTTTGGAAGGCCAATAACAGTGGTCAAAAGCATAAAGCCTGTTGTGCTTTGCAATATTACTTCAGTAAAATAATGGAACCTCCATTAGGTAAGAATTTCTCTTACTATGCTTTGGTTAATGGTCCTAATAGGGGAATATATTGTTATTATTCCTCGTTAATGAAGCAAACTGCTAAGCTAGCCAGACCAAGGTATAAAGGATTTTATGCCTTTAAAGATGCCTTGGATCACATCTTGCAACACATTGACTGGGAATTTGGGGATACTTTGTTCATCGAAAAAGAACCCAGAAATGGACCTCTGACGGAAGTCTATGAACGAGAAATTCAGCAGTTACAAAAAGAAATGGAGAAACTGGAAGCAATAATTCAACAAATGAGAGAAGAACAGCAGGAAAGAAAAGATCCTTTTCCGGATAGTCAGAGAAAGGATAAAGGCATTGCTAGTACATATCAGACTACAGACATGGAAGATGAGACAGACAGGAGAAATCCTAGATCTCACAAATCAAAGGAAGGATCAAGATCTCTCACGCAACAGACACGTGGAAGACCATCGCACCAACCACATGTGCGTCAGTCATGGCCAGCTAAGGAATAAGCTGTCAAAAGAAAAGTTGAGTAACATCAACAAAAAGAAAGAAACACGTGAAGGTGGGCACACTGTATTCCCACTTAATTTATCTTTTACGAACACTTAGGGAGATGTATTAAATAAGTAATTCCGAAACCATACAATTTCGCATGAGAAGTCAGCTAATTAACACACCGATTTTCTACATGAAATACATGACAAATTCGAACCATCCAAGATTTCACAGGACGTGAATAGCCTACACCAAGGAGGAGTTCTTGGGCGTCTGTGAGCCTGATGGAGAGAGAATGTTGATAACAACCAACGAGTCGACTTTAAGTTCCACTCGTTGGTATCCCATTTTCCAAGCTAGATTTAATCCTGAATTTACACCTCTTAATTCAGCATCCAATAAGTTAAGCATGGGGTGACTGACCCTCTCTCTCTCTCTCTCTTAAGATTTTATCTTTTAGCAATTGCTGGTGTGTAAGTGTCCCTTACACACACACTGCCTTTGCTTCTAAACGAATACGATATCTTGATGGATGTTTCATAATTCAGTTTTTGTTATACTACATCGCTAGAAAACCAATAAAGGGTTTGGAATCAAGAACTGCATGTTTTGGGCGGAGGGACTTGTTTCTATTGGAGATCCAGCTACCTTACCAAATTCTTAAGGCACTAACGGGCTTAAGATTCAAGAGAAGGGAAAGTCTGGTAGAAGATACTGTGTACGCCGTTTGCGAACTTGAAAATCCACATGATTCATGGGTAGAAATGATCCTAAGAAGATTCAATTTCAAAACAAAGCCAACAGGAAAGGAACAAGAAGTGTGATATATTGGGACGTAATAGAACAAAAAACTTCATTCTATGTGTGTTCTTATCCTGCCTTAATGGAGCTCAAGACCATGACAATTCATTTCAGGGTGAGCATGGAAAATGGTTTTCCTGACTGCTGAACTTCTCAAACTTGCAAGAATGATTCTTAATGACGGAACCTAGCCTTTGCTCTGTTGGTATTTTACGAAGCATCGCCCGATTTACTTGGCGATTCAGTTCTCACTTCTTATTTATGGTTGATGGATACAGCGATTGACCAAGCTCAAGATGTCAAAGTGATGCGTAGAAATCCCATAATAAACAATAAGGGAAACAAAATTTCTTGGTAATCAACATTAAACATGTTCAACAGTCATATTAGGATTGGAGTTGACAATATTAACTCAGCTTGAAGTTAATAAATTAAACTCGGACCTCTATATTCTTCCGGAGCTGCCAGTTGACATTTAGGAGTATTTTCCTTATAAAAAAAAAATTAAACACGAGTTCAAATTGAATTGAGACTTGAAGAACCAACTTAAAAGCTTGAAAGATAGATGTTATATTGCCAAAACAATATCATTTAGGTATAAATTGACTAAAATAATATTGTTTTGATGTATAATTTTAAAAATCAAAATGACTTTATTTTAGCTTAAGTCATGTTTGATTTAAGTTTTAGACAACGCTGGTGCTGTTCATAATGAACGTCAGGTCAAATCATAATAGGTTGCTAATCCTAATTAAACATTAAAAAGCTCTAATAAAACACACACAGAAGACACCCCATTATGGACTGTACTGGTCTTGTCGTTGAAAGGACACCAAAAGGAATGGTGGTCTTGACTAATAATAAGTTAAACAAGCAACGTAAGTTTGAATAAAGGTCATGAAAATGACAAAAGTTGCTCCGAGGGAAGCAAGGAGAGTCTAACACTACGGTTAGTTGCTGTCTCTAATATATAGAGATAAAATGAGATAAAAATTTAGGGATAGAATAGTATAAAAGTTAGAAATAGTGAAGTATTTAGTTGCGATTGATATAACAGAAAAAATTTATCTCCGTTTCGATAACAGAAATGTATTTAGTTGCAAAACAAAAAAACAATGTTAATGACGAAAATGCCTCTGCAGTATAATATAATTGGAAAGATGTAATTCATTAATTATTTTATAATTGTATCCATATTTATTTGAAATGTATTTGTAATTTTTTAATTGTATCAATAATAGGAAAATTAATTTTGTATAATAATAACAATAATAATAATAATAATAATAATTACAAATTTATAATAATTATTAATAATAACAGTAATAGCAATAATCAATAATAATAATAATAATTGTTATTACAAAATTTATATTAATAATTAATAATAAAAAGAAGAAAATTTATAACAATAATTAATAATAATAATAACAATAATTAAATAATAATAATAATAATTTTAAATTTTATAATAAATAATAATAAGATAATTAATTTTGTATAATAATAATAATGATAATAATAATAATAAGATAACTAATTTGTATAATAAAATTAATAATAATAATAATAATGATAATAATGATAATAATAAGATAACTAATTTTGTATAATAACTATCTTTGTCCTCTAATTTTGTTCCTATAAGAAATCAATCTTAGTTCTTATAAGAACAAAAATTTCTGTCTTTGTCCTCTAAAGACGGAACAAAAATAGGCGAGGATAGTAAGCAAATACTATGAAGGATAAAACTTTTATATCTTTGTCCTCCGTCCTCGCCTCTAAAAACGCTAACCAAATTTTACATTAGTTTGTTTCATTTAGTGTACTTATAAGGTTGAAAGACTATCTAAGGAGGATAAAATAGTTAGTAGAATAGCACTCATTATTTAATGAAATAGTACTTATATATTATGCAATTGAAGTGGCAATAGAGATAGCTGAAAGAGTTTATTTAGAATTTTTGTGAAACATTAAGGAAAAAATCACACTTTTAATGATTATTTAAATAAATAATTTTAAAGTTTATATCAACAAATGATAAGTCCAAATTGCCTAGTTGTGAAATGATATAGGTCAGATTTCTGACTTATATATTAAAAATGGCAAAACTTATCTTAATTAAGATTTAGTGTACTACCAATATCATTTTGATAATGATAAGGTGAAACGTGATATTATAAATAGCGATAGGTCTAACTTAGACTTTTTAAAGAAATGATAGGGGATAATTTGAATCGTTTTTCTAAAAAAGGTTGATGGAAGAATTTAGAAATTACTTGAGCCAAAAGTACATTTTAACCCCCTCAATGTTTACAATGAAATATATCTTCAACTGTAATATTTTGAAACATTCAAATTAAACCTTAATGATTTCAAAATGTTTAGAACAAATCTTAAGTAGAGAGAAAATTTGACAGGGTTAACTTCTCATTAATTAAATATTATTTCAATAATGATGTGACATGATCTATGACATTTTAGAATTAAATAATAGGCTTCACTGTCATGTGGCATAATTAAAAAAGGAACATTTTTTTATAGTTCATTGGATGTTTTGTTTAATTAGATTTCGGTATGAAGATTAGCTATAGCTAGTTTAGAGTACTTAATTGTTTCTCAAGTTCTTTCCTTTACAATTCATGCCTTACAAATTACTACAACATATTTGTTTCTCTCTAATTTTTATTTACTTTTCCTAAAGTTACTTAACAAATTAGTATTTGGATTTGGTGGAACTTATGATTCTAACCGTGCAAGCCTTCCTTTTGATTCAACATCAAATATTAATTTTAGTCTTCAAGAAATGTCAATTAAGGTTGCACTTTAGTTCTAATCGGAGTTCAATTACTTGAGAAATATCTTTATGTGATCAAGCAATAGGATGATACTTCCTTGTCCTATTTTTTCCTCCATAATGTCCTTTATTTTATTCCTTTCCATATTTTTATTAAACTCACTATATTAATATCTTTACATTTTTTATCGTACTATTATTTTCTCTATACTGTCCTTTGTTTTAGTCCTTTCCATATTTTCATTAAATTGACTATATTAATATCTTTATATTTTTTCTCGTACTAATTTTTTTCCATACTGCCCTTTGTTTTATTCTTTCCATATTTTCATTAAATTGACTATATTAATATCTTTACATTTTTCTCTGTACTTTTTTTCTATATTGTTCTTTTTTTATTCCTTTCCATATTTTCATTAAATTGACTATGTTAATATCTTTACATTTCCTCTGCTCCCAAGAGATATTTTATTGTTTCTTCCTTAGTTTTATTTTGAAGATATAACAATTTTTTTTAACCACAAATAGTGTGCTTTCTATTGGAAGACACAAATAATTAATGGTAACTTCCCTTTTCTTCGTAGAATTTCTTTTTGAGTGCTTATAATTAAGGAACCTCTCATTTAAGAGTATATTTGGAGTTGATATCATTTGTCGGGAATCTCATATCGGACAAGTATAAGAGCATTCAACAATTTATAATAATGTGTAAATCTCCTCTTCTTGAGCTAGCTTTTGGGGATGAGTTAGGCACTTTCAAACATGGTATCAGAGCCAAGTTAATTTATCTCGATGGTTTGGGACGGTGCCCGATTGTGTCCCTTTGTCCAATATGTTCATCAGATGTCCAATCCTGCTCTGGATTGAGGGGGTGTGTCAGGAATCCCACATCGGACAAGTATAAGAGCATTCAACAATTTATAATAATGTGTAAACCTCCTCCTCTTGAACTAGCTTTTGGGGATGAGTTAGGCACTTTCTAACATCATTTGTACTTAGAAAAAATAAACAAGAAAACCATAATGTTTCATTATTCTGTATATATGTACAATTTTCTAAAGACTTGTAATTTATATCACTTAAAAAATACACGTCAATTCTAATGCTAAAAGTATAATGTTTTTGGATCAATTCTTAATTCTTTCAAAATTCAATTCAACTAGAGAAGGAGATATTCATGTTTAATTGCTTTAATTTCCATACATTGAGAAGTTTCTCTTGAAAGGGTCATCCTTCACAACAAATGTCCATTGAGTTGGCTTATATTGAGACCTTGTAGTATTATAAGCTTCTACCTATTTTGAAAGACACTATAAATGATTTCTTGTTAGTGCCTCTTTTAAGCTTTTATAGTGAGTATTATGAGATTTTACAGCTATAATTTATTATAGTTGGTGAACGGTTTAACTTTGAAAAAAGAGGTATTGGCGATGTAAGTGAAACAAGTTGTTGTAGTAAATCACAAGCAATAGATTTGGTAGAACTGATAGAAGATGAAGAAGTTGCTATTACAGCTATCATACTTCACCAATAGCTGCCTTTGGAACTACCC
The DNA here is from genome assembly GCA_025504935.2 of Erythroxylum haughtii. Lineage (NCBI taxonomy): Eukaryota > Viridiplantae > Streptophyta > Magnoliopsida > Malpighiales > Erythroxylaceae > Erythroxylum > Erythroxylum haughtii. The sequence goes on from JANSVB020000042.1 coordinate 110,857, forward strand.
CTGCCCATTGTTAGACGAATATTTTAAATAATATGCACTTGATTTTTAACCAACTTAGAAAGTAGCATTGCCTTGCATATGGTTAATAGACTTTCGGGGTCTTAGTGTTGTATAAAAATCTTTTTCTTTTTCATTTTACCTTTTTTTTATTGTATTGATGTATTGATGACACTATAACTAAGTAAGATTGAAAGTTAATTATTTCCAATCAACTTTTCGATTACTAAATGTATAAGTTTCTTTAATTATAATAAATATTCATATATTTTTATGATTAATAATTAAGTTAATTTAATAATAACATTTGTTATATTAAAATTAAATATTAACATACAATAAGAATTAAGATAATAAGATAAAAAAAACATGTTGAAACCAAACAATTAGGTCTTATGATTTCACTTACATTTTTCTATTGTGATTTTTTATTTTTTATTTTTGGTTTCTATTTTTAATTAAAAATAAAAACCTCTTTGATTATTATGTTTTTACTATTAATAATAATTACATAATAGATAAAATGTAAATATAAATAATTTATTTATTTTATATTATTATTTTTATATAATGTCGATTAATAAATTATCGATAAAAATTATTTTTATTTATTTAAATAATAATAATTTAATAGAAATTTTTATTTTTAATTACTAAAGAAAGGTTTATTTAAAATTCATATATTTTGAAGATGTCTCAATTATTCTCTATTGATTAATTATTTTACTTGCTAAATTTAGAAAAAGCTAATGACAAACTCTTTTTATTTTTGTTTGATAACAATTCTGTTCTGCGAATATTTCCGTCATTTAACTTCATAAACTTAAGCATAATTTGATTGATTCGTGGTACATCAAATATCAATAACATCTTTTGTTTTGGATGAATCTAATTACTTGCAAAAATGGAATATTATGTTTTCATTGATGGGCTTTTGTTTTGTCGAGAGTAGAGACTATCGACAGATCACGTCCTACGGTTCGGCCACATTATCAATTCATGTAAAACCCGAAACCCTCACCACGCACATAGCAGAGGCGGGTGGTGAATGTCCCAGGCCGCCCTACACTATAACTGATCCCTCTCTTGTTGTGTTTCCCTGAAAAGTGTAAATTTTGTTTTGTGCTGTTTGACAGTTCGTATAAATCAAGAAAACATGATAAAGAGGAGGTTCTATAAGGAAGAACACGGGGATAAAAATGCCCCATCTTCCGATTCATCTGTTTCCTCTTCTTCTTCCGATTCAGAACTTGAAGCAGAAGCAGACCACGATGCAGTCTCCGCCCCCAAAGAAGCTCAACAATCCTCTGGTTATTTTATTAAATGTGGTTAATTATATCGCTTCTATGTTCTATGTATTTCGGCAGTGAAATCTCTCTCTGGGTTTATGAGTACGCAAAGTTGTAGTTTGCCTTGACATGGTCCTAAGAGTTTTTATATGGGGGTTCTCATTCTGTAATTAAGATAAAGGCGGGAAGATGTGGAATTTTTTTTTGCTAAACCTTTCTTTTTTTTGGCAGAATGTAAAACCAGGAATGTCGTTCTAGTTGTTTATTGTATTGATTCCTATTATGCTGCCGGTTGTATTTATTTTTTATTTTTTTGTCTGCTAATATTTTCAGGATATGAGAGCGAGGATAGCTCAGCTAACGAGATTGATGTTGACTCTTCAGGTAGCCCATCCTGTTGTAGAATATATCTTACGAATCACACCATCTCTTTATATTATCTAAGTGTCAATACTGAATTATGTGTTGCATAAACTTGTGTTATTGGTCTCACACTAAACTTGTTCCAAGGTAGAATTCTACCCCAATCTTGACTCAGGCAACATTTATAGCGTATAACAAACAAAGCAAATGATCCTGATACATGAATTGGGACGTCTGGAAAATGGGAAGGGGAGTTTAACAAGTCATATCATGAATATGACTGTCATGCTGTTAATTCTAGCATTTGTGCTACAATCAAATTGTGTGTATTGCTTCACACACTTTAACGTGAAGTTGTTACCTTGGCTGCAATCTAATAATTTATGCTTTTGAGTCCTTAACTATGCATGAGAATGAATAGATAAGTCTGCTTTTTTGTGTTGTTATCACGATATTCAATCATAAAATTTGATTTCTGGTGGTTTATTTTGGTTTGTGATTTTCAAAATATTTGGCAATTTTTGTCTCATCTTGTGCTGTTTGGTAAAATATTTGTCATCTGTTGCAAAATATTTGTCATTTGGTAAAGTCTGCTTTGTTGCAAAATATTTGTCATCTGTGTCAAAAATGCTTGTCCAGATAAATATATATCATTTGTTATACCTTATCTATCTTGCAACACTTTTGAGGTGTTTGCAAGTTGTGGAGGGTAAGTGCCTACTTAACCTGTTTGATATGCCAAACATTCTGAGAATGACTGAAGACATTAGTCAAAATACATTCACTTCTCATTGTTGATTGTGGGATGTCTGATATTATGATGGCACAACAATGTTCCATGAATGCAGATGATGAAACTGCAAGTGATAGACAAATATCCGCTGATCCTCAGCTATCTGGTAATCATGGTACCGATCTTCTCAAGGAGTCTGATAATATGGCTGAGAAAGAATTAACAGCTCATGTGCCAGATTGCATGTTGAAATGCAAATCAGTTTATAAGTGCAGAATTTGCCCTCAAATTGTATGTTTGAATGAGGAGAGTATGAGGGCTCATCTGAATTCTAAGGTCAGTATGTAGTTTTGGCACATATGTATAAAATTTTCTATTGAAGCTGGATAAATCTGATATGAGGCACCTTGTTTTCACTACCAATATAGATGCAATTCTCCTCTTTTCATGATGACTATAGCTTTAACTATCTCCTACATGTAGGAGTTTTCTTTTTTCTGTTTTAAATGTCATAGTGGTTCACTTAACCATCTCTTGCATTTCGTTTAAGTATGAATCTTAGATTTATGAAAATTGGAGTTTATTGTTAGCTGGCTTGTTGTGAATGTGTAGAATTTAGCTGTTTTGATAAATGTACTGTCTTCCTTCTGTGGTTACAGGGTGATACTTTGGCTTCATTTGTTTGAAATCTCAATGATAGGGCACTTGACTGTGATATGTGAAGACTGAGATGAAGAATATGTGACAAGCATTGTAATTAAGATTCAATTTCCAATTTAGTGTTGCATCTCATTGAAATTCCAAACAAGACATTTGAAGCAGCAATTGTCTTTTTCCCCATTATAGTTGGAAAAGGAGCTTTTTTGTAGTTTGAGTTATAATCCTTGTCAAAGTTTAAAGTATCATAAAGCACAAATGAATTTCTCAAAGAAAATGGACACTTCGTCCCTTGAACTTTTATGCTTAATGTGGCCCTTGGGAATAATCATTATTGTCTTCATTTTTTGAATTTTGTTGTTAGTTTTATAAAATCTTGAGTTTGGAGGATTTCTATTTCTTCTACTTGGACAAAGATTTTTATGGTTTTATGTTTTCTCTGATTCTTATAGGTTAATGTTTCTTCCTGAAATTTGAACTAGAAATATAAGTTTTATGTGTTACTTGCCATTATAAAGTGATGGAATAATCCTTCTAGCAGTAGACCTTAGATTGGGTTATGAATTAAGCATTTTAGTCTAGAATAACTTTGTACGGTGAATTGTGTTACAGATCATCGATTCTGAGAATGCCATGAAGTCCATGAAAAAGGGGATGGTGAATGACATGTGATTAATCTGACTTCTTTGACACTGGTCATGCTGCTCTTGCTATCTTTCCTTTTCAATGACCGTTCTCACCCTTTATTCCAAATTTCAAAATTGTGGCTTTATTCCCACATTAGCTAGGGTACAGCAAGGCTGTTACTACATTTGGATCTCCCAAACTCGCATTGAAACTTCTAAAATACTCTTAACCTGGCCCTTGCCCCTAATGATATATTCATACAGCATGTAACACTTCTTTGTTAGCTATTGTTCACTAACAGGTTTAAAGTTTGGTTTTAGATATTGATTTTCTATATGTTCTCCACCAGATCATCATATATGACTCAGGAGATTCAAAATTATTGACAATTACCTGAGAATTCTGTCTCCAACATTATGGAATTTTGCTCATCTTGTAGAGACATGCTCGTTCTGAAAAGTTGCTGAAGGAGAATAGGCTGAATACCATGCTCAACAGTGATGGGGAAATCGAAAACCAGGAGACTGCTACAGAGATGAATGCTAGAATAGTAGCTTTTGCAAAGGTTAGTTCATCTGAAAGTGATTACCAATCTGAGCACTTAATATTTGGGTTTTATTTTGCTGGATTAGAATTAATTTTGAACCTTTTTCTTCAGGATCAGCCAGCAAAGAAAAACAAAGGTCGGCAGCGCCAAAGGAAAAGAATGAAAAGAATGAGAAAGAAGGTATGTACTTCACATTTATGGTTGGTTTGCAGTAAAGTTGTGGCTGTTAGATCATATTAGCTTCATTTGACACCTTGACATTGATCACAGGAAGAAAAAGATCATCCAGGGATGGATAAAGGAAGACAATCAACGAAAAACCCTTCAAAAAGAATACGCAAAACTTAGCTGTGAGGAATTGTGATGTGAATGAAAAAGAAATGGGCAACGCTTGATGAGAGAAAAACAACCAGGAGACCTTTTATGTATCTGCCTGCTTAAGCCCAAGATGGCAATAGGATGATTCGAATTATGAAAGAAGCTATTTTCCAGGATCGAGAGATGTAAGAACAGGTTGCAGTGCTCAGGCTTGGGACCAAGTTCAGGTTGCATTTCCAGAATCTGCAGACTTACAATTGATTGCTTCCATTCAACCAGTTTCTTAAGTTTCCTTATTTTCCTTCGAATTTGTGTTTCCAAACTCGGGACTTGATGTAGCCTTTAAAAATTCTCGTCTTTTGATGCTATTAAAATATTTTCCCTCGTATGAACGGATTAGCGAGTACCAACTGCTAATAATATATTAGTTCGTCAGTCTTCATTTAGGCATATGCTCAATCAGCGGCAAAACCTTATCATAGGAGGATGATTAGCATTAGAAGAATACAAGTTACAGAGGAATCAAATTGGTATGCTGTTTCCGATTTAAATATAAAATAAACTTGTATGGAATAAAATACTTTGTAAATAAAAGGGCATGATTGAAATTATGTTATTCGTTGGACTTGGGTTTATCGAGTTGGAGATATTTTTATTAATTTTAATTAAATGGATCACATTCAAAAAGTATGTTCATATGTCGTTGATGTCCTTTTACAGGTACGTTAAGATCAAGATTCATCTGGGGTTTAATCTTTTCATCAATCTTTCACATCAAGGGAGCAAGTGGCGTTACTAACCATCATTAAAAGAGGAGTCGAATAAGACAGAATTGCCTAACCACATCGGGCCATTGCTTCTTAGAAAGATTTGGCCACTGATCAGTTACGGCAAAATGCAGATAGAAGAAAATGTTAGTTTATGCTCTACAGTTAATAGTTTTGGTTATAATTTAATGACAAATTATTTAAAAGTATTTTTTATCTTATACATGTTTATCCTTCATGAAAGTTGTAGGTGACTTTTTGATCTTTGCAGTGATATAAAATATGATGTGTTTGGACTTTGGAGTTGAAAGATAGAATTTTTCAAAGTTTGAATTATGGCTTAGGGCT
>JANSVB020000042.1:137413-150518 GCA_025504935.2 Erythroxylum haughtii
TTAAATGAGAGGACACTTGTCATTTGATGGAGAAAAAGACAAAAACTCAATTAATACTATTTAATCAAAGAACCCTAGTACAAATTAATCTTTAATCCATCTAATGCTAATGGCTCTATATCAACTACAAAAAACTCAATTATCCAATATTCCAGTGCCATTGGGCAGAAATTTTCAGTACCGGAAACTAATCAGTCCGCCACTTGGTGATTTTTTCGGTCCGAAAATTTTCAGAAAAATTCCTGAAATTTCCTAAAAATGTAAAACACACATAAATCATTCCAATTTAATTTTTCAAACCCAATTATCACATCAATCACACAAAATTACATTTAGACCCATATGCCGGGAAATGTCATGAATGCATGTACAATCATGTGCATGTGCAAAAATTACCATTCATATAATTATAGAGGCTATATGATGCATGTTCATGCCGAGATATATTTACACTCGCCTAACCCGTCCCAAATGACCAAATTACCCTTCCCATCGGTGATGGGATGTTACAATTCTCCCCTCCTAATAAAAATTTCGTCCTCGAAATTCTTATATGATTGATCAGGAAGGCAGGGGAATTGTTTCGTTCATTACTTCTCCGTTTCCCATTTATTTCACTACTCGACTAATTTCTGCCAATTGACTGTAGTCAATACAATCAATCACCCCTTTCCTTTCTTCAAACACCACAATGTCTTAACTGTTTCCTCATGATTACTCACAATTCTTCACTTTCGGCATCAAAAAAACATATATCGGATCATAAAAATATTTCCTATGTAAAAATATCAATCTGTACTTACACATCCTTAATAATACCCTTCAACTGATGAACTATTATGTTCGTCGTCTTCACTAGCATCTTTGTCGGTTCTAACTCAATCTAACCCCAATTTTTGACTAAAGGTATAGGGCATCATATTACAACACGCTCCTAAATCTGCGAATGCCTTGTCTATTTTAACTCCATTGATACTAGAAAGAATGTGAAAATCCCCTAGGTCTTCTTTCTTTTGCTCTATATTATTATTTTCTTCGTCTATGCACTCTTTAACCTTCTTCTTGATTGATCCCCTTAGTGTGAGCTTCATTTTTAGATGTTTCATTATGTCCTCAATATTGTTTAATTCAACCTCCTTAGAACTCCTCGTTGCCTTACTTGAAATTAACTTCCACTGAGGTTCCTCGAGTGGCTTAATTATGAGCTCACTTGGAAGAAATTTCACATTTGCTTGTCCTTCTCCATTGTCTCCTTCCTTTGTATGTTCGAGTTTCTTTTCCTGGGTCTGAGTAATGGCCATGATCTATTCCTTTGGGTTAGATTTGGTATTGTTTAGAAGGGGGTTCCTGCATTCCAAGTAAAAATTCCCCCTGCTAGTTAACCTACTTAGACCTCCAGATTGTGTATTGAAGAGGTGTGGTTCTTAGTGACTTGTTCGAACTTGCTTTCAAGCCTCCTATACGCATCCTCCATACCTCCAATTTTATCTAAAATCCAATCCAACTTGGATTCTATTGAGCTCAATTTATCTTGTTGAAAACTTCGTTATCCTTAGGGTTTGAATTGTCCTCCGGCATTATTCGTCCACGAGAAGTTAGGGTGATTCTTCTACCTTAGGTTGTATGTGTAAGGTGATTCTGAGTAGTCCTAGGATTTTTTAGGGTCCAAAAAATCCCTCAAAACTCGATGTTCTTGATTGTCTATGTGTTTACCCAATGCAAGCCATGATCGTAGGCCATTTCCTGGGCTTCTATCACGATTGTGGCATATAGGCCACGATTGTGGGCCAAATCTAGTGCTTTTGCCATAATCGTGATTATGCTACGATTGTGAGCCATTGTTTCCTCCCAAATATCTCTGAAACTCCTTCGTTCTTTGATGTTGACCCTGAAATATTAGCTAATATATCAAGGCATCTTAAAAACATAATATTTAAGCTCTAAGACTTGTACTAACCCATAAAACACTTAAAACATAAATAATTAATGAACTGACACAATTCTAACTTAAACATGTACTAAATGATTAAATTAATAGCTAAACACATATCAACCTATACCCTAAAACACAATGGAATTTACACTTATCAATTATATTCTAGTGGTCTATTCTTAGGTTAACCAAACACCTACCTAATAGTCCTACAATGTAAGTAATGTTCAGTCTAGTGCATAATAAAGATACATGAAGCTACTAACCACACTAAAATGAGGACCATTCTTCATAGCCTCTCTCTCTATATATCATTCTTTAGACATTGCGACAGAGACAATCCCTCACCTTAAGAGATAGGAATAGGTTTATAATCAGTCATATCAAAAGTTTGTAGCACTCACTTTATGTATACACTTTATGAGAGACCCAATAAGTTTGAATATTTAGGACAAAAATTGCTTCACTAAGGTCTTTTATGTAAAAATGCTTGGACAAAAGATACTTAACCTCGTACAACATGGTCAAATCATTTGATGGGAGGAAGATATTATCTACTTATAAAAGTATAAAGATAAACTTGCTTTCCCTTAACTTATAATATAGGCATCTTTTAACTTTATTTCTCACAATGCCAAATGAAGTAACAACCTCATCAAACTTTAGGTATCATTATTTGGAAGCTTATTTTAAGTCATGTATAGACTTCCTTAATTTACAAATCATACCAGTCTTTTCTTGGTTCTGACATCCTTTAAATTGTTCCATATAGACCTCGTTATAAGGTTCTCTATTGAACAAAGCAGTCTTAACATCCACCTAATATTGCTCAATATCATAATGAACTACAATTGTCATAATTACTTCAAATGCATCCATAGAGGATACAGGAGAAAAGGTTACATTAAAGCTCTCTCTAAGTAAACCCCTCTAGCAACTAACCAAGCTTGAAACTATTCAACTTTACCTTGGGATTCCTTTTTGGTCTGGTCAAACCATTTACAACTGGCAGGCTTACATTTATGAGGTAAATTCATAAGCTCATATACATGATTATGCTTCATAGATTGCATCCCGTCCATCACAGCATGCCACCACAAATCTACATAAGATCCAAAAACAAATTTTATAAAAGTAACTAGATCTACAAATCTCCAATATCATATTCTTGCTCACCTAAATAGAGTATGAAGTCAAATGATATTGTAGGTCTTCTAATTCTAGTGGATCTTCTTAATTAAACTCATTCAGTATGTTCACAGGAACCTTTGTATATACACATATGGGTTACTATCCCTATACTATTATGATACTGAGACCTAGATCCACTATTTCTGATTGAATGAGTGATAAATAGTATATAAACGTAGTATCCACACTTATATCATCTAAAAGATAGGAAGGACATGACCACCCTCTTCAAGATGAGACAGACCACCCTCAATATAGACATTGTGTACTAGAAACTTAGTTATTTATGACTCCACTATTATCGATCCTCTATCTTTAGGATATCTTACAAAGTAATTATGAGTGGAACAAGAATACATCTTATCTTTATAAGGATTATATAAGCGCACCTCAACAGGGAAACCCTATACACGAAGATGAGTAAGGCTAGGTTTCCATCGTTTCTATATTTCAAAAGGTATTTTAAGCACTAATTACTTAGGACCATGTTAAGTTTGTATAAGGTAGTCTTTATGATTCCATCTCAAAGATAATTAGGTAGGTTGCTCATATTATGCATTGATCTCATTATATCCTTTAAGGTGGGATTTTACCTTTCGGTCACATCATTATTCTCAGGACTACCTGACATAGTGAAATAAGACACTATTTTACATGATTCCAAGTATTTGGAAAACTGACCTAATTCTTGTGCAAAAACCCTACGTCTTCCATAATACTCTCCTCCATGGTCATATTTGGCAATCTTGATTAATTTTCCCAATTGGTTCTTAAACTCAATCTTAAAGATCTTAAATTTATTAAGAACTTTATATTTTTCTTTAAGTAAGATCCAACCATAACAGGATAATCATCATTAAATGTAAGAAAACATCTTGAATTATATATAGTGGTTGAATAAGGGCCATAAATGTTAGTATATATGAGTACTAATAAGCCAGAAGTATTATTTAACCACTTTTTCTTTGTTTTGGTCAATTTTCTTCTACGGCAGTTAACATATGTTTCCAAATCATTATAATCTAGAGTTAAAAGAATATTATCCTTTACGAGTCTCTTAAATTTGTCTCTTATACCATAAAATATATGACTTTTCCTTTATCAGAGGTCCCTTTTCTGGTAACCTATTCAACAATATATGAAGAAATATATATCTTATTAAGGGCAAGAGACATTCTATATAAACCATATGACAAAAAGGTAGTCTACAGTCAAATTTTCAATTACAAAACTGTAACCTTCTTTATCCAAAACAAAAATAGATGTTAAATTTCTTTTAAAAGATCGTATACAGAATGTATCATATAATATAAGTTTGAACCATGTATCAAGGTTCAAACAAACATCCCTATATAGACCACATCAGCTTCTTTTTTATTTCCCACCATCAATTTTTCTTCTTATTCAGTTTTCTCTTTTGTATGAATCCTTGCGTTGTGGAAGTAACATGATTAGAGACTCCACTATCTAGTCACTAAGAACTTGATGTGGCTATAGCAACATTAGACTCATGTATCATACAAGCCAAGGAGTTACCTGATAGATCTTGCCTTTCTTTCTAGCTTTTATATTTATGGCACTCTAATTTCTTATATCCTTTCTTCTTACAAAAGAAAAACCTTATACTGATACTCTTCATGACATCTATAGGACCGCGAGTAACATTAGATTGACCAACATCTATATATAGAGGAAATTTAGGTTTATTACCTTTAAATTTATAAGGCTTTACCTTTGTCGTCCACTTGGTTGCTATTAAAGTTTTTTAATTGGTGTTTTCACTTTTCTTCCTTAGCAACACAATAGGGGATTAGTGAATTTATGTCCTAAGCTTCATTCTGAGAGTTGTATGTTGTGACCAAAATGTCAAACTCTAATGTAAGAGTATTAAGGCTTGGTAAATTATACAAGCATCAGGAATATTAATATTTAATAAATTTAGTTTATTTTGAAAGGGGACCATCCTAATTTTGTACCCTATTCTTATATATCTCATAGAGCATAATTCCTTAAATAAGGTACCTACTTTAACATTATAAGTTACCTTATTCTTCTGAGAGACATTGTTGAGGAAGTCCCTAGCTATGTTTGTCTATGGAAGTCCACTCAGAAGATGTTCTAGTATAGATCATTTTATAGTCAAATAATAGATCTTACTTGACCTTTCCCAAGATGCATATACTACTCTCTAAACCTCTAAATTGATATATATAGGTGCTGGTGATATATCCTTGCTCATGAGCATGTTGATATTTGTCATCTTTAGCACAAACTTTACATCTTGATTGTATTTCTTAAAATTAAAACCAGTGAGAGGTTTAATTATAAGATGTGAAACGTTACATCTTGCCTTCCTCTTTCTATCCTCTAACCATCTGTTGCATTATCATCATTACCGCTACTAGAACCGGTCACTTGTTCTCTCATCTTTAGCTGGTCATACCATGACTCCTCAAATGCCACCTCTCATAGCTCACCACAACCTCCTCATTGCAATCTTTGTCCTCTCTCCATCTTTATGTTTGCCCTCTCTATCATCACTAGTCATTGTAACACCACCACTTCTCACCGCCATTATTCACCACCACATATGGTGTTCTAAGACTTTTGAAAATGTAGTGATTAATGAATAGGTTGTTTCAAAGTTTAAGATTTGTGTTTGTGTAGTTGTGGAGTAATCAAATGTTGCTTTTTTATTAATGCAATTATGTGATTGTGTTGTTTAAGAATTGGGTATTTAGTATTTAGGAGAAAAGAACCAATGATATATAGATTCTATATTTATTGTAGATTTAACGCTTTCATTTTATGAGTCAATAATACAAATTGCTTTAAATTCTCTTATCACACTGATTTTATTAAAATGAGAAATTGTTATAGCATAATGGTGTACTGATGTAATTGAGATAGTTGATACTTTTTTTTATTGACATGGGAAACTGTTTATGCTTTATGGTGATATATTTTTGAGATTTTAACTATGCATTTTTTATTAAAATGAAAACTTGCTTCTTTGAACAAGTAATAATATTTTACTAAATATTCAACAGTATTATAGATTATGTCTAAGGAATATACAATAATACTCCTTAGTTCAATTTCTATAGCCTTGTCAATTAAGTTTACATATCTTGCCAATTATGTCAATAACAATAATTTAAAGTTTATCGCTTATAATTACTTAGGAGTTTCACCTATAAGTTCATAAAAAATTTAAATTCATCTTGTTATTTAATTATAGGTTAGGAGTGACATGCTATAATCACGTCTTCATTTTTTATGATTAATTATAAAATTGATTAAAGTATTTTTTATGTTAGTGATCGATGAGATTAGAGTTAGTTATTTAAGTTCTTATATAAACTTATTTTTATCAAGGTTAAACATGTAATTATAGGAATATTAAAAATGCTTACTTAGTAAAAAGGAAATTTTGAATAAGTTGTAAATGTACTTTTATTGGGCATACCACAATTGATAATGAAACTAAGCTAGAAAAACACTTTATTTTGGTTATTAGTTTAATTTTGATATATGTCTTTACTTATTTTTACAAATATTGGTACTTAGATTAGATAAACCATGGAATAGACCTTGTCGTGATTTTATTTAAATTAATACATTCTTTATTTTCATTGAGATTCAATTTTTCTTAATTATCCTTAAGTTAATATTGCTAATGTATTATTCCATGTCTTATTTCATACCATTGAAATTGAGAAATCAGCTTGTAAGAATAGATTAACCATAATTGAAAGAATTTGCATGCAAACTTAAAAAAAGCTTGACACAAATCCTCCATATTAGAGTCAAACTTAATAGTGAAATTCATAAATCAATTAATACAAAATGATGGATTTTAATTAGAAAGAGATTTCACTTAATTAATTAATGGGTAAATGTTAAAAGTCTTGAGAAATATATTAGCATACAATAATTAATTAATGGGTAAATGTTAAAAGTCTTGAGAAATATATTAGCATACAATAAGAATTTCCATGCTCTAATGAACTAAAAACTAAATTGATTAGTAAAATCACGATTGAACAAAAAGCTAAATACCACTGTTTTCTTTGATGTTGCTTATTTAAATCTTCATTTTAGTTAGTTAATTGTGTTAGTCTATTTTATTTTATTGTTTTAGCTTTGCATTTTTTTATCAGTAACACTATAATTTGTTAGGCTAAATAATAAAAAAACGGTAAGTACTGGTAATTTTAGTCCTCATGAGATTGACTAGTACTTACTAGTGTTAGCTATCGTACACTTACTGTTTAAAACATAAACATTACATATCAAGTTTTTGGCTTTGTTAATTGTTAAAATTAACAAATAAAACGTACAGAAATTAGAGAATTGTAGCTAATGTTATGAATATTGTATTAGACTAAGTAATACAATATAGAGAGAGAAACAAAACAGCTTCTCTTATATTGTTAGTGCTGTTGTCTTTATAATCATTAGATGAAGTCCATTTGCCCTAGGCCTTTAGATGATAATTACACTAAATATCACTCGCTCAATCTTTTCTTTGTCTTGGTATACCTGAATCAAATTTGGAAATAAACCAAGCCCTTTGAATTTGATCATAAAAACTTTATTTCTGTTCCTCCTATTCTCATAATACCAATATCTACTATCCCCTACCCTACAGTAAAGAACGTCATAGTTTATAATGGCTCAAACATGACACTTGTAAATCATGGAGGGAGAGGCAGACTCAATGAAACACGACCACATGCCTGAGGAATTGCAAAAGAAAAGCAGAGAAGAAATAAAGGATAAAACTTCGAAATGAAACTGAAATGTCTATCTTCATATTACAATAGAAATTTGAACATACAAATTTTTGATTAAACAAAAGCCAGTTGAGCCCAGTATATCAACCATACCTGGAGCAATTTGTAAAGCAGAAATGTAATTCTACAAGATCCCTATAGCAAAATATCTGGTGAAAGCAACAGAAGGAATGGTTACCATGATGAGTGAGAAAGTCAGGCAGTAGGGAGTTTCTAAGGTTCCTCTTTTTCCGAAGGTTGTTCAGGAGGCAGTTCTTCACTTCCATCATTTTCAACAGGTTGATCATGGGCAGGGGGTGCATCAGCACTATCAGCATTCTCAGGATAAAAGTTGATAGGGAACTTTGTAACCCTGGGTTTGTCTGATAGGATATTTCTTTGGACCTTGTCAATAATCACTTTTGACGGAGGTTCCTCTCTCAACTGCTCATCCTCATAATCATTGTTCACATAATACCCGACTCGAACAAATTCTTGACCCAGATAAGAGCACGTCAACAAAAGTATTGTCACACCAATGATGTCTTCTTCGTGAATCTTTGACGGATCTGGTGGGTCTGCCTGCACCATATCCAATAACAGGCAAGAGTCAGAATTCCTTCAAAACACAGAAGATGCAGTAATCCGTTATTAAATTTCAGACAAAAGGATTAGCATATTGCCTGTAAGACAAACCGATAATTTCCAACATTGACAGGCCCAACAAGTACGCTCTCCAGGAGTTGATCATAAGTCTCATCTTCAGCAGAGCCCACATATATCAATTTCCATTCCAAATCTGAATAAGACAGAAGAATCCATATTATTATTTCGTCAAACATTAATGCACAACATAGTGTAGATTGAGATGAAATTCACAAAAAGATTGAAGACTTGAGCAATTCATCTAAACAATCATGATCAGTTCATGCAACTTATTAGACAACAAAGTTGAAAGATGAAAAAAATGTATGATACTCCACAGAGGCTCTCAAACAGCATCATGGACAGCACCAAGAAGTAACACAATATGATAAGTAGTCTGATTATTGAAATCGCTAAAAGATGTAAATTATCTCTAGCAAATGCAAATTTTTGCATAGTCACAATAACTCATCAGTTTGGGAAGATGTTATCCATTTTACTGAACAGTTACAAAGGTGCTCTAAGCCATGATTCATCCATTTCCATATCAAACTTATCAAAACACGCCAACTAAATAAAATCAAGACGAGTTACAAACAGTAGGACTGTCTTGTTTCTCTGCCCTAATTGCTACTTTTTGAACTTTGTTATTACCATTGTTCAATAGTCTGCTCCAAATAGAAACATTTGCTAATATAGGGCAAAACAGCAGCAATGTCAACATTGAAGCAAATGATTCCAAATCATCAAACAATATTGACAAAAAGATTATTACAGGAATAACAATCAATTGCAACCTCAAATTGAATGTCAAGTACCCATAAATCCATGGCAGATAAAGTAAAATTTAGAAGAGAGAAAAAAGTTCACTACTTTTTTGTGACATTGATGAAGACAAAATGCTTTCAGAAAACCCTTACATACTCTCTAATCCAGTTTCATGCTGCCAGGTCAGAAGATTGGCGCAGAATAACACAACCCAGATAACCCACAATGCAGGTAGAGATGTGGGACAAACAAAAAATATATAGCAATTCTTTGACAAAAAACACTTATATGATGGAGCTGTTAGACTTTAAATAAGTTTTATGGCCGCTGGAATTAAGTATGAAAAAAGTAAAAGGATAAGCTCAGGAATCAATCTTAAAACTTACAAGAAGCATGAATTACTCTTAGAACATAAAATCACAATGTCTATAGAATTTGAGAAAAGAAAAAAGAAAAAATTTCAGTTATGACAGGATGATATCATGTCTCAAGTTGTCAATATCATGTATAATTAATTATGCATTCTGCCACAATAACTATACTTAAGAAAAAAATTTGGCACCTTTACCACGCTGTGGCACTAAAGAAGCAGGCTAAAACATACTTCCACAGAACACACAAACAAAAATCAATTAAATTCCAAAAAAAGAAAAGAGATTAAAAATAAGATGAAAAAGAAGGGGGAAATTAGTACCGTCTTTGAGAGGAGTCAAACATTCGTAAGATATCTCAAACTGGAACGGGGTAAGAAACGGAGCAGGATTGTCCAGAACTGTGACGTTGGTAATATTGACGGCACTCATGTTTGTTGGTAGAATGCTTCAACAACCTAGTTAATACCAAACCCTAGGTCCTACAATCTTCATCTAAACAACAACCCTAATCAAATCACCTACAGCGGATACGATTAGAAAAAACAGAGAAAAATCTGGAGATAACAAAAATAGGGAAATGCAGTGGGAGAAAAGGGGGTTTGATATAGGGTTAATGGGGGAGAGAGGATGGAATGTAGATGTAGTTGGGGGAAGAAGAATTGCAGATGGGTGGCGGGAGATTAAGGGAGGTATGAAATGAGTGAAGCGGGAATTGGGGGTTTGAAGTTTGAAGTTTTAGGGCTTTCAATTCAATTCAAGTGCTCTCTCTCACATTAGTATTGAAAAAGGGTCAGCTCTGCTTTGCATTTTTGTACGTATAACAAAACAAATTCAATGCTTTTGTGGTAAAGTTGTTACAGCTCACTGTCCCCCCGCCGGTCGCAGGTCATACTCCCAAGTTTCAAGGGAATTTTGGTAAAACTTGTGTATTTTTCAAAATATATATATAAATTAACTTGTAGTAATGTAAAACTACTACAAAATAATAAAATTTTCTGTGTTAAAATACAAAAAAAATTAAATATATAGTTTAATTTATATAAAAACATGAGACTTGGATTCAATCTTACATAGACCATACCTTACTGTAATAATATGAACTTGATTCTGTATTTGTAATTTGTAGTTTTCCCAACACTACACAAAAAATTGAGTAACTAATTCAGGATTTCTAATTGTTGAAATTATCTGTCCGTTAATAATTCTCTCCTTAGTCTTAAATTTATAAGTAAATATTTTATTTTTTTGAAAATAAAATTAACAAATACTTAAAACTCCCAGTTCCTATATATCTTTATAAAGATTCCAACCGCATTTGATTGATTGTTTTAAAAAATGCAAACTAAAATTCACATATCGGTTTTAAGTATATAGAAGATATTAACAAACATACTATGTACAGAATCTAAAAATTTTACGCCTGACGTCACAGTTCTAACAAAACAAGTTTATGCAGTCACATCCATCTTCCTGGTTTGAGAACTGAACATTTCTGCAATATCCGCTGCTGTGCTGCATTCCTCTGGATTTCTATCAGGCACAGGGCGAATGAATCTCGGAAATCTGATGGAAATGCCACGAGATGGATGAACTAGACGTACAGCAGCCTGATGAACTGGCGAAATTGTTAAGTCTGCACCTTTTACTTCCCAAACAAGTTCAGGAGAAAACCACATATCTGGCATCTCAGCAGTTTGATAATATGATGGCCTCTTGGGCAATATCTTGTCCCCGGAAAAAAATTCCTTCATCTGCAACTCAACAGTTCAAACTATGTAGTTACAATACTGGAGGATTTCTTGTTATCAGATTCACTGATGCTAATTACATGCAACAATTGTTATTGTTTTTTTTTTTTAGAAACAACAATTTTTAAAATTGTTACTGTTACAATCTTCACGTTGGACCCCAGAAGATGAAATATCTTTTTGAGATGGTCCGCATAGTGTCGACCCATCGTACAATTGTTACTGTTATAATTTTCATCTTGGACCCGAGAAATAAGGAAAGATGTTTTTCAGATGGTCTGAATAGTATCGAGCAATGTCATCATGCTAGAATGATAAAGTGTCTTCATAGATACAAATTTGCAGGATTTTCGCTATCACAGAGTTGTGACAAGAAAATAAATTGCTTGGAATACTGCCATGCATTAGCACAGTCTAAGCAGCTTACAAGTATATAGATGAAAAAGAAACATATATGCATAAAAATTGGACAGGAGATAGTAGGTGCTTTTAATACCCAACTCGTATCTAACAAACACTTTTAATGACTTCAATCATGAGAATTCATTATAAATTTACCTCTATGTAAAACGCATCTGAAAAGCCAGACATCACACGACATACACTTTGAAATTCCTGCATCTCAGGATCATAACATGCCATAAGAAATGGACTGTACCTACAAACACAACTGAATTCAGTAAATCATATTGGTAACTTTTGTATTCTAACATATCATGCATTCCTGTAAAAAGTAATTATCATGCAACTCAAATCACAATTTTCATATGCTTGATTGGCAATCCACAAACCAGTTCCATCCCACTTCTGATAAAAGGATGCTATTTTTTGTGGTACTTATATAATTACCCAAACAGTCGCCTGCCCATAATCTTTTAGATCATATGAACCTCATTCAAACTTTATTGAACAACTATTTCCATTATTTCAGAATGACCTCAACACTTTCCTTCCTAACAGCTTCTCTTAACATGAGATTTTGGGACCCAATATATATAAGAAAGAAAAGTTTAAAAAAGAATTTCTTGCAAGGGCCAAACTTTCTACCAAAGGGATAAAATCCAGGTGTTTACCATCCAGCTTTTCTCCCATTTCCATGCCATGCACCAATTGGAACCAAATCAAGAGAATCACTGAGTCCTTCCACATAATCTCGCTTGACCTAAAAAAGAGATTGGTCTCAATCTGTAATTTGAGTTGAGCTCAAATGTATCATACAATTAAACTGAACGAGGTTGTGTCACTTGCAACCTTTAACCATGACTCAGCCCGTTTATCTGGAAAGTATCCAGCATCAACATCCAAGAGTTTGACCATAATCCCTTCACAAGAGGAGCGGAATGCATCTTCAAGAAAAGAGCTTATCTTAGCAATCGTTACTTCATTTTTCAAACAAGCATCTTCTGCCTCAACCTACAAAGCCATAAGTAGTCCAAACACCTCTGGAAAAGCACGCACTCATGAAGTAAACTAGCAAAAGCAGAATTGTTACCATGATTTCCTTGGCATATTCAAAATAACCTAGCTTCTCATCAGAAAATAGATCCCTCAAGTCTGCATAAAAATGCAAAAACAAAAAGAAAAGAAACATTACATTTTAAAAGCCAGAATAATAGGGAAAAAGAGTTATGTGAAGAAATTGTAAATAAGGGACAATAGAAAATCATA
>JANSVB020000042.1:165327-182673 GCA_025504935.2 Erythroxylum haughtii
ATCTTTCAATTTTCCCATCATCGTTCCTTTTGATCTTGAATATCCACTTGTGTCCAATTACATTTCTTCCTTGCTGAGGCAGGACCAGCCTCCATGTCTTGTTTCTAATAAGTGCATTATATCCATCCTTCATTGCTTGTCTCCATTCCTTGTGTGCACTGGCTTGTATATAGTTTGTTGGTTCTACATTGATAATAGCTGTGAAACTCTTCATGTTCAACATTGTACCATTTGGAAATCTCCTTGGCTTGATGATATTGTCTTGTAGTCTTATTCTTATGGGGTGTTGTCGAGTAGATGAATGAGGCAGTGCAGCCGTCATCTCCCTTGACTCCTCATCATTGACATTCAGTTTGTGACACCCTAATACCCTCTGGGAGGATACGGGAGCGCCACGCAAACAACATAACATACATACATACAGAATTGAGACAAAACTAAAACATACGAAACATTCATCATGCATTCTTAGAAGCAATTTGGAGAAAACATACATCATAATACACTGATCTTAAATATAACTTGTTCCAAACCGAAACCAGCCTGAATTATGGTTATTACAACCCTTCAAACAAAAATTCAGGAGTCATATACATCAAATACAAGTCTAAAAACAAACTCGAAATACATTTTTGACAAAACAAATTTCGGACTCCTTTGGCCATTGTAGTTGACTTGTCCCAGTCTCTACGTCCTTCTCTCTGAACCTACTTGGGATAAATCCATCGTGCTAAGCATAGAGCTTAGTGAGTAATAACTAAACTATGTTCAACTACAACAGATACTGAATCAAGTTACACAAAGCATATCAAATTACTGAAATTCAGAACAGAGTAAGATTTATTAAGGAAAACACTTCGCAAGCTAAAGTCAGTCATTTTAATAGAAAAACAGAACATTCAGAATACAGAACTGATTTTCAAAATATGGTGTTAACCCATCAGATCAAAATTTTAGATTTACTTCATATCAAATCTTATCGTATCATAGATCAAAATACAAAACGAATCAGACTGTAAATCCATGAACAAAAGTGGGTGACGGGACTTATACAGAAGAGATCGAAGTCCCAACACCGAAGTGTCCAGAAGAGATCGAAGTCTCGACACCTAAGTGTCCAGAAGAGACCGAAGTCCCGTCACCGAAGCGTCATTAATAGAAGACACCGAAGTGTCATTAACAGAAGACACCGAAGTGCCACAGAAGCAGCTGTAGACCCTTCTAGGCATGCTTATTTACCCACGACTAGGACTTGATAGTTTTAAAACTAAACAAATTCATTTCATGTTCAACGTAATTAGCTAAACATTGCTTTTATGCCAAAACTCAACCATATCAATCTAACAGTTTTGCAAATCATTCAATGGATTAAAGTCAAACAACAAACAAATAGTCAAAGCAGAACTATCCAAAATTTCTCACTAGATTTCTTACTGAATTACCCACAATTATTCAACAAGACTTACTTACAAACAAGATCATCTAAATTACTTACAAAAATTACCGTCTAAAATTGCTTACAAAAATTACAGTCTAAAATTGCTTACAAAAATTACTGTCTAAAATTACTTACAAAAATTACCGCCTAAAATTACTTATAAAAATTACAATCTAAAATTACTTACTAAAGCTCCCTGTTTGTTTATTGCCTCGAAGTCCCAACAATATCTGGAATCGGTTGTTCTAAGGGTTCCTCTAAAATGTTCAATACAAACATATATTACTATTATGCACAATTATGAATTCAATTATGCACACTCATGTATACTTAATATGTATGATGCATGTTCATGACAAATTATTGAGTTTTTTATCCTTAATCTTGTTACATCACCAATCATGTGAAACCATACTCAATTTTTCAATCAAATTTATTTCACTAACAACCCTTAGGTTCACTTTTCTCAATTATTCTCATCAGAAAGGTGAGGTAATTAGATACAAATTCCTTCTAGAAATTTGTTCCTCTTTGTCTTAGGTTTCCATTGATACTAAGTTCATCCAATTTGGTTTAGTATACTGAAAGTTATACTCAAAAGATTTTGGACTTTTCTTACGTTTCCGCATAATTCTTATATCAACTTCCAATCAGATTATGAAATTCTTAAAGGTAGAATTAGAATTTAATATCTTCAGATAATTTGTAGCCTTGTGTCTTTAGTTTACTCAAATAAAAAATCACTTTATTCGGATAACTACAAAGAAAGTTATGCCTAAAATACCAAAGTATGTTTAAGCTGTTAGGAAACTTTGCCGCAGCGAGCCAAAAGTTGACCGCGAAGAATTTTCCAGATAGCAAAATTCTTCAAAATTTTCTTAAAAGTTTGCCACGGTAAACCTAAGAGTTGGCCACGGCAAACTTTTACAGAAATGAAATCCTTCGAGTTGGCAGCGGCGAACCAAAGAGAGTTGATTGCGGCAAACTTTGCTGTGATTAAAACATCTTCTTAGTTCTCTACTGTAAAATTTTCCAGAATTTGATTCTCACTTCAATCTTATTCAATTAACACATATAACACTTAACCCAACTCTTTTACTTTCATTTCAGCTCATCACAACTTAAACAAATCAAAAATCAAGATGAAACACAAACATCAAAACAGAAATCATTTACGTATTTTATCATGTTCTGCTTTCTCACTACTGCATTTTGTTTTGTTTTCTCTCTCTATTGTATCTTCTTTCTATCTTTCATCTGATGCTTTTCTTTTTACTATTCTCTATGTTTTCACTTCATTTAACTCCTTTCTATACTAAGATCTCACCAAATCTTATAAACAATTTCTACACAAACTCCATGCAATCGGTAATACACTTCCACTGCTTAGCAATAATATCAACTCATCTCTCTCATCACTGTCACTGAATTTGCTTTATACACAACTCATGCATGTATTTAATCCCAACACTATCACAACATCATAATCATTCACAGAGCTTAGAAACTTAACATTTCACTTACCTTGCTTTCAGAAAATCACCAGCAGTGAGATTTCGGTGATGAAGGTTCAGTAACTTTTGGTGAAGACCAAACAAATCCGAAAATGAAAACAACCAGGAGCTTCAGTAACTTTGCCTTACACAACTTATGATACGTGTGTTACTTACATCTTGCCATGTGTTACCATGCATATAAGTCATTTGTCAATCTTTAATCAGTCCACATGTCACCATACATATAAGCCATTTGTCAATTTTTAATCAGTCCACATGTCACACTAGGATTGGTCCAAATTTCAAAATTTTTCCGAAAATTCACCAAAATTTTCAAAATAATACTAATAGTCTCCGAATAAATTTTTCACAATTTATTCGCATTTTATAAATCCATTTTACCCAGAATATGTAAATGAAAACATGTATATGTGTCAAAAATACATATGTACTTATCAGCGAAAACTCAATTATGCAAAGCATAAAGTGCACTGAAGTTTCTAAAATTTTCTAACTCCTAGCTTGGGGTGTTACATCTATACTTCTATGGAGGCGTTGAAGGTTGAAATCAACTCAAAAACCTCATTATCTGCAACTAAAAAGATAAGGGAGAGAGTTACCCTTCAAGGCATCCTTTTAAAGCTGAGATAAAGCAATCTCATCTTTTAGCTCAATGTAGTCATTATGTATAATCTCCCAAAGATCATATGCTCTAAGCAAAACTTTTATTTTGATACTCCAATTGTCATAGCTTTCCTTAGAGGAATTTGGAACTTAGAAGGCCATGTCAGTTGCCATCTTCTACCATAAGGATCTTCGAGTTTTGATACCACTTTGTCAGAAGGTGAATAAAGATGACAAAGAAGATTTAGACTAGATAGTACACTAAAACTATAAGCAGATTTTAAAAATCTCAATAAGAACTTTAATAACAATTTAAAGATGAGAAAGACTCCATTAATTGAAAAGGAACTCTTATTTGTAATTAGTACTTAACTTATCTTAACTACTTGTTTAAAAAAAGAAAGGATTTCTATTTATACTACTTAGAGATCCTTCTACACAGCTAATATCTGCCACTAATTTTTATAACATTTTTAAACTTAAAGATATTTCCATAAAATATCTTGATATTTCTATTTAGATAGTTGGCATATTTTTGTTAAGGTGTCTATACATTTTTAAAGGTATTTTAGATAAAAAATGTCCATAAAACATCTTCTAAAATTTAAATTGTAATTCTAATTCATTGGATCGGACAAGGATCCTATTTCTTTAACCCAATATATAAAATTCAAAACAAGTTTATATTCCAACATCTATAACATTAAATTAAATACTTAAAACATGGAATGATAACATTACAAAATAGAACAATATAACCTTTTCTTAACTGTATATTTAGTATACTTAACAAATATAATTTTGATTATGAATTATACATTTTAAGTTAAGAGTTTAAGTTTGTTTTTTTATATTAATGTTTGAATTTTAAATGAATAAACGTTTTTATCAAATATTCATGTTATTCTTGGTAAAAAAAGATTTCGTATTGAAATTATATTATGAAAGATATCTCTTTTACTAAAGTATGAATATCTAAAGTATCTTAACTATGAATATGTAAAGTATCTTAGACAAGCTATTCTTTTGCAACTTAATTTTATGCCTAACCAACAACAAATCAAATAAGTTACCAGTTACCAATTCCGCGTACAAGTAATTATCAGATAATACAGCAAGGTTTGATGAATGAACAATTTCATAACTTTTCCCTAAAGTTATTGAACTTCCACTCCATCATACAATCTGTCAATTCCTTTTTTGCGATATAAAGTGAAGAAGTATATCATAATGTCCAGATATGACAGAACACCCCAGTTAAGAAATTATACATAAATTGCTTCAAGATGATTAGCACTGTTACATGTCCCCTGCCAGCTAAGTCACTTATCTAAAATGCCACAACTTTCCTCAAAATCCCAACTTAATTGGACATGCTTATTCATTATCTCAGGCAAGATGATCAAATACGTGAGTCTATATGAAAACATCCAATTTTTTGGGATTTATTTTCTTTTTCCAACTTTGAAAATAGTCTTCAAGAATTTTGAAGAAAAATAAAATAGGAAATAACCATCCTTTTAGAAAATGTTGCATTTATTGTTTTGGTTAACTAGCAAAAGAATAATATACTCACCACAATTAAGCAAATTCGTGAGATTTATATCTTAGAATAGACAGACTTTGTTATTAACGAAAGTAGTGGATTTGTCTCATAGAATTTAGAAATAAAAATTGCAGTCACAACTTTGTATCTGAAACACAGGACTGATGGTTGATACAAAATCACCTATGTACAATTTTCTCCAACCTTCTCTGCTGAACTTTTGCTATCTTGGATTGACAATGAAGAATCCATTTCTAAATACTAAAATTGAACCCCCATGAAATTTTCGTTTGGTACGAAAAGAAAATTCAAAAGAAATTTGCTTCACCATAAATGATCAATCACAGGAGATATGGTACTATCTCGTCATCATAAGCGATCGGGCTCTTCATCTATAGTCTCCAACAATGGCTTCTTTGACCTTGACATGGATAACCGATGCATAAACTCCGCAGTAGCAACCTCTTCAAGACCATCCAGGCTAAGTCTAGGCACGGCCGAAGTCTCCGCCGTCAGGTCATTTTCCCGGCAGTCTTCGAACGGCAGGTCCCTGACTTTCTTCACTCGGAAAACACGTTTCACGGCAGAATTAGCCTTGATGAACAAAGCACCGAGGTCGGCAGCTTTGACGACAGAGTTCTTTCTATGCATTGGTAGCATCACGTACACAGTTGCCTTTTCAAGCTCATCATCTGCGCTGAGAGCGCAGAATCTGGCGCCCATTTTCAGAGACCTGGAGTTGACGATGAAGAAGTTGGGCGTCTCCATCATGAGCTCTGCAGCTGTAGTGGGCTGTTGGATTTTCCTGATTTCTCCATTTGGAAGGATCACTTTTGTTGATGTCGAGCTTATTAGTGACGGGCTTGCTAGTTTTGCTGAGACGTAGTTGCCCATGATCGGCAGCAGCGACGAATAAACAGATTCGAAGAACTAAGTCAACTTAAGACAAAACTCTTTTTAAGAGAACAAATAGATTTCCTAAATGGGAAAATGAAACGTATTCAAGAGAAACGAATGCTTTGATGAGTTATGAGAAGAAGATTGTAAGGAATGAAGAGCGATTAGGATGCGGAGGTTGATACAAATTTTTATATAATGAATAATAATGAGAGGAAGAGATATATGACAGTTGCGTGTGGATCAGAAGTTGACAAACGCGTTGGTATGGACCAAAGAAAGGAGTTAGTGTCTTGAATCACAAGCTTTCAGATGTCATCTACCATCCTTTTTTGTTGGCCTGGGCCTCCTTATTATAACTATCGTCAACCTTTTGTTTTCCCCGAGCTATATATTTTCCAGGAAAAAACCAGTTCATTGATGTACACGTACTGTTACGAAGAGTATAACATTGGAGACTAAATTTTTCATTTTATTCTATAATTACTGAATTATACTGAATACTTTTATTTGAGCTTGTATTGTTTTGGTTACTTCATCTGCTGGACGGAAGTCCCTTGTATATATGCTCTTTGTAGTCTTACATGCATGCATTTAGGAAATCGGGTGCAAATGTGTTACTTAAATAAGATAAATTGGATTATGATATTCAAATTCGACCTATTCAAGTACACTCCGTGATGCTAATGTGAAATTTGGTAGTTTGGGGAGTGTAAAGCTCAAATACAAAGGAAGAAACTTAGGCACAACAAATTAGAGTAAAAAGTAAAATTTAACGATCGATTTCATGATGAGTTTAGTTAAGATATCAACATCAAATGAGAATGTAAAAATAACTAAAAATATTACCTTATCAACTTCCAAAATATTAAAGTAAGAAGACCTAAAACATAGCAATCAAGTTCCTTAAAATATAACAATCGGGTTCCTCCGTTTAGTTAAGCCATCAAACATTAATTAACAACCTTGTTAACTTGTAAAATATTTTCGAGCATAAAGTTTATGGTGTCTTAAATCTTTCAATATTTTATCTTCTTATTTTTAATAGAGAAATAAGCACGAAAAGGGCTTGGCACCTTTACCCACTATTGAAGGTTGTATCGATTTAAGGGATATAGATTATTCGTTTGTTTGAATAATAAACAAGAGTAGCTCATCCTACTCCTTTATATTTATACTTTACATTTGATTAGTCCTATGTTTAAACCCATATTAATTATTACTTTTGGAATATATGTTAATAAGATTTTTAAAAACATGTAATAAAAATTGTGTATTTACATAACTCAGAATCAAGTAAGCAGTAATGTAATTATCGATAATGAATTCAAACCTGCCGACGAACAACTTGTTGCAAATTTTCCTAGTAGTTTCTCTATACCTATAATAATTGGTTCCAGGAGGAAATTGGAAAGCTTGAGAATCGAAGGACGTATTGACCAAATAGCAAAAAGTCAGACGTTGCTTAGATATGTAAAGAGTTAGTTAATGGGTCGGTGTCGGTGTTGGTTTGTGGAAGTATAACATACACTTTCTCTTTCTCCAACCGTTAAATAATAATGCAAGCTAATTCATCAATCCATCATGGATTATTCCTGTACTTTCAAGCACCTTCCTCGTCCCGCTACTATTATTATTCTTTAAGAGCAATTGTGTGCCCCTAATCATTTGATAACTTTGGTTACTACTACTTTTTTCTTTTCAATGGCCTACATCTATTCATTCTTGCTTGATTCCACTAACACACTGCGATTGGTCAGAAGATCCAAATATGCTGTAGTAGAACCGTAGTTATTGCATTGCTCTGAGCTGAGCTTGCAGATTCCTTTGCTTACTGTTACCAACTAATATAAATAATGGACTTCGTCAATCAATCATTGGGCTGTCTTCTTCGTCATATACCCTTAGGTCCTAGGTTGGCCTCAATGATAGTGATACACATAACACCCTGTTTAAGTTTCACCCGGTATCCTTATACTAAAAGGTGGAATCACCCATCCCAGGTGCCCCCATACTCCAGCCCGAAAGAGTAATGAGGGGGGTAAATTACGGTCTGATCTCAGTCAATTTTTCAGCGAAGCAATCCTGACATCCGTTGTCGGGATTCAAACCTAAGACCTTGGACTAATTTATCTTGTCAATGATCAACTGAGCTACACGTGCGGGCTTTCACCCGGTATCCTAAATCTTGTTTGAGATGTGCCATGTGAAAATCCATCATCAGTTTGGTGTATGTTATTTTCTTTTTGTTGTTAGAACCTATTATGATATTTCTGTATTTTATTAGTTATTTTTACCAAAATAAAATTATTAATCGGATTACTAGATTAGTCCACCATACTTAGACTCACAAACTTGTGTTTTATAGATCACAAATCGTATTTCAAATTCAAATGGTAAAAGTTCAAGTTTTTCAAAATAAAGTGAAATAGTCAAATAAATTCTTAATATTTACTCACAATTTTATTCCTATGATTTTAAAACTGTAATTAAATTCATGACATTAAATTTTAAAGTTTATATTTTATTCATGCAATCTTAATGAATATGCACAAAAATATAATTAAGTAAAATAATAAAATATATAGCATCTAACATAGGATTCAGATCCTCTGTCTCAAATACTCTGTTCCATCCCTATTTCATCCCAAAATGACGCCGCTTTATACGTAAACAAACATAAAATGATGCCGTTTCGGAGATAATTAAGTAAAATGATAAAATATATAGCATCTAACATGAGCATAAGATCCTCTGTCCCAAATACCTTATTCCAAACTTGTTTTCACCCTAAAACAACGTTGTTTTAAATGTAAATAAATATAAAACGATGTTATTTTGGAGTGAAAACAAGGTCAGAACTGAGTATTTGGGACAGATGATATGAACTCTCTAACACGAAGAATGTCAAATTCTCACCTTCAACAAGAATGACTAGATGAGAAAATTTATATATCATGTATGAGTTCTTAATTAATATTTTTAAATCTATAATTTTATAACATGAAATTATGTTGTTATTATTAGTCAATTTAAACTTGTATTGTTGTAGATGATATTAACACTATGATCATGAACACGATGTTAGGATGGAGATGAACAATTAGTGAGCTAATAACATTTTAGAAGGAAGAGGACTTGAAACAGCTTAGTGATAACAATTGTGAGTGAAAAATAACTCGTAAGGAACGTCTAGTCGGGGAAGGTATAAGAATAAAAGGTAAATATATAACTTCATACAAGTGAAGATACAGAAGACTATAAAGAAGGCGGTTAGTTCATATTGAAAAATAGTAATAGGAATATAGTGAGTAAAGAGAATGAATATAATTATTGTAATTATATTGATTGGTTAAGAGAAATGAATAATTATCATTATCATTGATAGTGGTTGTTTTGTTAAAAATATTGAGAAATAAAATTTTGTTAAATTTTTGTTTTACATCAAATTTTATTATATTTTAATTAATTATATTTAATTGTTAAAAAAGAGGAATATATAATTAATTAATTAGTTATTTTTAATTAATTAATTAATTATATTTATATTTTAATTAATTATATTTATTTAATTAGTTAGTTATATTTTAATTAATTAATTATACTGTATAGCCTATATAGAAGTTATATATAAAGGTTAAGATCTCCTGTAGTTACTCATATCATTTATAAGAATGTGGATTCTCTGACTCCTTAAGAGCGTTTATATTTTGAGAAAACTGTAGAAAGATGTTAACTATGTGTCGATAAACGATCCTCGTGAAGGTCCCGAAAAATTGGAGCTTGTTTTGGTCATAAAAATTGATTTGAAAATTAAGATGAAACGGAAATCAAGTATTCCACATTTCTTTCATTTTTAACTTTTTATGAACAATTTAGGACACATATAAGATTTATGTTACGTTTTACACGTGATATCAATAATTATATTGAATTTATTAATTATATTTTCATTGATTATATTTAATTAAAAAAGAGAGAAAAAAAAAGAAGTAAGTCATAAGCGTGACAAGAAGTGTCATGCCTGTGGCACTTCTTATCACGGACACTTGCCCCTGAATTAGGAATGGAACTCATTCTTTTGATATTTCGAGAGTATGGACTAATCCCCGAAAATTAGATATGAAATTATTATTCCTATAATTATAATATAAAACCAACCATATGTTAATCATTCCATACCTATTGATTCATTCCTAAACCTATAAACTAAGTTTATAGTACATGATTATTATTCAACTCCTAATAAAATATTTTTAAATATGAATTTTGAATTATTATAAATAACATTATAATTAACTTTTAATAATATCATGTTAGATTGATGTCTAATCAAGTAAAAATTGATTAAAACAATGGAGAAGAAAAAGGAAAAAAAGTCACACCAATTATAGGTGATATAAACAAGAAGTGAGTCTTAAAAGATTTGTAATTAGAGAGGGTATAAGAAGAGTGTTAAAAAAATAAAAAAATAAAGATGATAACATCACAAATTTAAAATTCAAGAGATTGTGAGTTGTGATATCTCACATGGTACTTCCAACTGATCATATTTAGATAAGAATAACAACATTTGATATTTTATAAATTTATAAAACATGATTATTAACCATTATTTATTATTATTTTTAGACCAAATTCTATAATAAAATTATTATCGAACTAGTTTAGACTTGAAATATTGTAAAATAGTTTGAAGTATCTAAAAATAGTTTCAATTGATAATTTAAATATAAGGTGATGTCATAATGCATAAAAATCCTCCTTTTAAAAATAAGCATAAAAATCCTCCTTTTAAAAATAAACTTTAAAAATAAACTTTTAGCAAAATTAAGTAAAATAAGTAATTTCAAGTAAAATTATGAGATCTCAATTAGTTTATTAAATAAAAATATTTTTATCATTTCATTCAAATTTAACTCCTTCGATTTTTATATCGTTAATAATTTGCTTGAACAAGATATAAACTATTTAATTTTATGTCATTTAAGTTATAACTAAACATAACAAGAATAAACGCCAAATTATATGATACGTTAAATTAGGCTTGTTAGTCTTACTTACCTAATAGTTAAGAATAAATCTCACCAATTTATCATCTAGTTGACTCAAATTTTTTCCAAGAATTTAAAAATTTTACATTGGCCACGTGACATCAAACTTACATTTACAAAGTACATTTAGGCCCAAAGGCTTCTGTCCAAATGGTATATGCCTATTACTATAACTAGAACATGACACATTTCGGTATATGCCTATTACTATAACTAGAACATGACACATTTCACACAAGTGGTAGTATGCTCATTACTATAACTAGAACATGACACATTTTACACAAGTGCTAGTATGCCTATTGTGAAATATGTCATGTTCTAGTTATAGTAATATCTTGTATCTACCTTTACACAGGCGTTTTCGGCTTTTTTTCTTCACGATCATCACCCTAAATTCTCAATTTACAAGATACCTCATTTTTTCTTCGTCTTACTATTCATTGTGATTTCATTCTAGGATATGCATAAGTGAATTCTAATTTGAGCGATTGCAACCATAGTGAATTGGTCAATGTTCCTAGCAACATCTTTTAAGACCCGACTATTCCTCTTATCCTACATCACCATAACTAATTAAGATAAAGCAATCTTGTATATCCATCCCTTCTATTTGTAATCGTGTAATATTTTGATATTCCATGTGATAATTTCTTACCAAGCTTCTTGTGGATTATATAACTCACACTTATGAATCACTACTTTCCATGCCCTATTTAAATAGGAGATCTGGAACAAAAGATGATATATAGATTCTTGATCATTTTCGTATAAATGACATCTGTTAGGGATGTTGAAGTATCTGTTTAGGCTGTTAATAGTGGGTAGCCTCCCCTTCGTTGTCAACCATAACATATAAGAGCCCTTGGTTCACTACCAAAAAAATTGTATTTTTAGTAAATCAAAAGTCGTTAAAAAGGTAGTAATATTAGTCACTATTATTAATACTTTCTAATTTTTTAAGTCATCACTTTTTGTCATAAATACCTCCATCACTAATGAAATAGTGACTAATTTAAAAAATTATCACAATTATGCAACACTTTTATGACAAAAATATTATCACTACAAATTATGAAGTGTGTGGCAAAATTATATCATCATAGTAACTTTACATATTTATAACAAGTTTGTTTTTATAAACAACATAAAGTAATGATGAATTAAATTGTAACAACACTTCATTTTATGTGATAACATTATTGTCACTAAAATAATTAAAAAT
Organism: Erythroxylum haughtii; assembly: GCA_025504935.2. NCBI lineage: Eukaryota > Viridiplantae > Streptophyta > Magnoliopsida > Malpighiales > Erythroxylaceae > Erythroxylum > Erythroxylum haughtii. Next base: position 177,608 of record JANSVB020000042.1, read on the forward strand.
AGTGACAAAATATTTGTCTTTAGTGCTTTTTTTTTTTCAGTGTCCATTACTTTTAGTTCACTAATATTTTAAGGAAAAAGTATCAACATTATTTGGTCACAAAAATGAAATTTTTTTAACAAAATATTGTCACTAATGTGTTTATTATTGTCACAAATAAAACTATCAATTTATAAATAGAATTGCATTAGTGGTAAAAGAAATTTGTATTAGTGACCATATTGTCCAACAAGTTTCAACACAAGTATGAAAGTTATATGTTACAATAATGTTGTTACTAAATAAATATTATATGGTATAATAAATTTATCACTAATATGTTCGTGTTTATCACAAATAATATTATTAAATTTAACAATTTAATTGCTCAATCGATAATTTTTTTTTGCATTAGTGGCTATAAAATAGAAGTTGTCACAAATGATACGAATATTTAGTGCCAAGATATTGTTCCACAAGAAAATAAAAATTATTAGTATATATATAAATATATAAATATCACAAAAATGTACAAAATTCTAATTTCTAATATATAAATTGGAAAATTTAATATCTAAAAAAATTATATTTATTATAATTATCTCAAACCACTACGTACTAATTTAAGCTAAAACCCTCCAAGATAAATTTTCCTGACTATTCTCTAAATAAAGTTCACTATTGATTTGTTTACTACAAAAAAAAAAAGAATAGAATCAATTAATTTATTTATAAAATATTAAGCTATAAATTTAGTACTAACATTTTATAATAATATAACGATAATGATAAGAAGTGATATTAACTGTTCTAGATTTTATAAATTCATAAATTCACATGACTACATAAGGTGTTTGATGTTGTGACACATGGTAGATCTCCAATTGAGGCAGAAGCATTGATAACAAACTAAAAATTACTCTAGTATTTTCCAAATATACAAAGACAACTGAAATTTGTTTAATTTCTATGGCTATTTATGCGACTTGCTTCTCTTGATTTTCCCTATTATTTATGTTTGTTTTGTTTTGCTCCTATACATCGATAAATAATTTATTTTTAATAAAAAATAACTAACAAAATAAATTAAAATATTTAAAATTTAAAATTACCTTAAAATTTAAGTCTCGCATTTACCTTAAAATTGCGTCCATGAAGGAAGATGCAATTTATTGACAATTCACGCATAACGAGTATTTAGAAAACGTGACTCTTCACGGTTCCTCTTCTTCCAGATTTTGCATTTAGACATCTTGATAAAGGAAGAGCAGTTCTTGTCTTTTCACTAGCTGACTCTTGTTGCCTTTGCTACAACATTTGCCTCATTGGTGGTTTGCTTCTTAGTCGTATTTTGGTTCTCAATTGATGACTTTCTTCCCTTATCATAGTGCTTATTGAATTCCTACAGTAAATTAAGGTTGGATCAATCATTATTAAAATAACTAGAATTAGTCATTTAAATAATTTATCCTTACCAATTTAACATAACTATAGAATTCAGATATAAAATCGAAGATCAAAAGCTAAGTGAAGAACAAGAGATAGAGAATCAACTCGCTTCCATAATCATCCAAACCATCGAAGGATTGCACAAAATAATTACAGAAAAAGGGAAAAACAGAATCGATTAGTCGTTAAGAGGATTCCCAAGCAACTAGACTGCCCAGATCAAACATAAGAACTAACGAGAAAGACAAGTACCTGTGAGAGCTCCATTGAAGCGGGTTGAGTGGAAAAGAAAGTTATTTCATCTAGAGGTGGAGATGGAAGCCCTGCTTCTTCTTCTTCTTCTTCGACAACAGATGGGTTAACAGACTCGGGAGTACCTTTATCACCTATGACCATTACAGAAAATCAAACTCTAGAAATACCTTTGGATTGCAAACATGGTATGATGATAAACAATAAATATTACCAAACACTCTCTCTGTTTGCATTACGGATTCTTTGCATAGAGCACAAGGAAATGGATGAGCAAATGATTAATGTCCAAAAAAAGAACTCGTCTTACTTTGTTGAATGGATCCCAAAAAATGTGAAATCTAGTGTCTGTGACATTTTGATAAGCCACGATGGACCACCACTCGAGTATCAAGGAGGAATCATCGATATCTTGACTGAAGAACAAGTCAAGATACTATTACTAAGAAGGAACTTCCCACTTCCGCATCAGTTGCCAATTTCTTTATGTATTTCCCTTCATTTTTTATCCTTATTTTACCGTATAAGTAGCTCCACTTTCGTGTATAAATAGTTTACAATTATCAATGAAAAAAGGGGACAAATTTTTACACAAACCTTGGCAAATTCTTGCTAAAACTAACTCAATTAATTTTCGGCTTTGACTGGGACCTATCATTAGTATTAGAGCCACTCTCTATGGCTACCAACAAAGACAGGATTGAACAACTGGAAGCTGGGCTCGGACATCTTCGAGATGGCTTTGAGCGGATGGAGCTTGACCTTGCTGATAAGCTACAACATATGGAGGATGTTATCACCAAGCTATCTGAGGTTGTGCTCTCCAATAAGGAGGGACCTGGAAGCAGCACTAATGATCGTCGCAACCAATCTCGAAACAACAAAGTAGAAACAAAGGAGAGCAAGGAAGGGGGGCGACCAATGTTCTTTTCCAAACTAACTAAACTGGAATTCCCAAAGTACTCACGTGCTGACCTGATTGAATGGTTCACTGGAGTGGATCAATTCTTTGATTACCAAGGCACTTTAGCATCAGAAAAAGTGTCATTGGCCTCTTTTCATCTGGAAGGAGAAGCCAATCAATGGTGGCAGTGGTTACGAAAGGCTTACCAAGAGGAGGGGAAAGAAGTTACATGGGATATTTTTTTTGAGGAGCTATGGTCACGATTTGGTCCTACCGATTGTGAGGACTTTAATGAATCCTTACCCAGAATAACACAAACAAGTTCATTACGGGACTATCAAAAAGGAGTTTGAGAGGTTAGGTAATAGAGTGCAAGGATAGACACAAAAGGCTTTGGTGGGCACGTTCGTGGGAGGCCTAAAGCCTGACATTGCTGATGACATTAGGATGTTCAAACCAAAATCTCTAAAAGATTCCATTAGCCTTGCTCGGATGCGAGATGAACAGTTGAATCGTCAACGCCAACTTCCACACCCTGTTAGCCGATTCACAGCAGAATCATCATCTTCAACAAAGTTCAAACCCACATCACCTACGAAGCGGCTTACTTGGGACGAAATGCAAAAGAGAAGGACCCAGGGATTATGCTTTAATTGTGATGAGAAATTTGCCCCCAGACATCATTGCAAAGGACCTCAACTCTTGGTACTAGAATGTAGTGATGAAGGCTTACATACGGAGGGGCAAAACAACTCAACGGTATAACAACCGGAGACTTCATTCCATGCAATCATAGGATAATTTCTTCAACCTCAACCTTGAGGACAAGGTTATTGTCGGAGGAGGAGGTAATGATAAGCCACGATGGACTACCACCTGAGTATCAAGGAGAAATCACCGATATCTTGACTGAAGAACAAGTCAAGATACTGGTACTAAGAAGGAACTTCCCACTTCTGCGTTACTTCCGCATCAGTTGCCATTTTCTTTATGTATTGCCCTTCAGTTTTTATCCTCATTTTACCATAGAAGTAGCTCCACTTTCGTGTATAAATAGTTTACCTGAAAAGTGTCAGCCGTGACCAACATGGTCGTGACCAATGCGGACATTGGTCCTTATGGGGGGACGAATGTTACGGTTTAATCTAATTGCAAGGTATGGGATTTGAATCTCATATTAATTAAATACATAATTGATATGGGATTTATAAGGACTTTGGGCTCTCTACCCTCATAAGCTAGCTTTTGGGTGAGGTTCTCCTAAAGTCCTTATCAATTGGTATCAGAGCCGGTCTTGGAGTGGTGGCCTGGAAGTGCCAGTCGTGACCAACGTGGCCGTGACCAACAAGGATCTTAGAGTGGTGACCTATGGAGTGGTGACCTGAAAAGTGTCAGCTGTGACTAACATGGCCGTAACCAATGAGGACATTGGTCCTTATGGGGGGATGAATGTTACGGTTTGATCTAATTATAAGATATGAGACTTGAATCCCATATTGATTAAATACAAAATTGATATGAGATTTATAAGGACTTTAGGCTCTCTATCCTCATAAGCTAGCTTTTGGGTGTGGTTCTCCTAAAGTCCTGATCACATTCCTCCAAGGGGGCTTTCCATGGAATCCACTTTCATCGGAAACTTAACCTCCATCCAGGAAATGTTCCAGAGAGCGAGAGAGCAATTCATAACTATGTTTAGGAGAAAGGCTGTCTTGCGCTAGTATACCGATGAGGGAATGGATGACATGGAGTTCACCTAAGTTGAAGCAACATCAAAATCTTGTTTCTACTTACCAATAATATCAGGATGCTACTGCTGATGAGCAGGGTGATTACGAGGACGAGGAAGACGAAGACGAGGAAGCAAAGCATCTGTAAATGTGAAATACGGAGACAATCAGAAGACACATAGTTGTGTTTGTATCTGTATCTGTCTACGGTAGTTAACGTTGCGTTTGTTTTATTGACACTCATGTGTAGAGACATGACGAGATAAATATTTAGAGATAGAACATAACAATAATTAAAGACAGTGAAGTTTTTAGTTGTGATGGATAAAACAGATAAAACAGTCTCCATCTTGATGACAGAAATATGTTTGGTTGCAGTTGACAGAACATAAAAATAGTGTTAATGACTAAAATATCCCTGTAGTATAATATGATTAGAAATATGTAATTCATTGATTATTTTAAAACAAATGATTTGTATTGATAAAAAAGTTAACAAATAATAATAATAATAATAACAATAAAAATAAGAAATTAATTTAATAATAGTAGAAGAAGAGGAAGAAAATTAATAATAATAAGAATTTAATAATCACAATAATAATAAGAAAATTAATTATGTATAATAATGATAATAATAATAATAATAAATTAATTTTGTATAATAATAATAACAATAATAATAATAAGTACAAAATTTATAATAATAATTAATAATAACAGCAATAGCAATAATTAATAATAATAATAAT
>JANSVB020000042.1:204262-218380 GCA_025504935.2 Erythroxylum haughtii
TAGAGACTAATGGAATAAGAAGAAGGAGGAGAGCCCAAAAGAAAAGCATAGCAAGCTATAAGGAGTATTGAAACTACATAGTTTTGGAGGAGGGCTTTAAGTTGAGAAATAAGTGAATCCATACAAAGTCTGATAAAAATTCAAGATTAGGTACATCCCATTTTAATTAATCTCAGCTGACTCATTTCAAGAGTATGAATACCGTCACATGGTTCCTAAATGCATGAATGTAATGTACCAAAAACTCAGCGATACACGTGGCCACTAAATCACCACCCCGCAAGTCACCTTGTAGGAGAGAAGACTTAATAACCCTTTCCTCTTGGTATAAGAACGCATCTCATTCTCGTCTCTTTGATCAATTAAGCAGGAATCATCAGTTATGGCTTCTTTGGCGCAAAATCATTTTGAATATGTCCAGGAAGAACAAGAAGCAAGCTTTAAGTACGGCATGCAACTTGCACTTGGAACAGTGCTACCAATGGCATTGAAAACAGCATTTGAGCTTGGAGTTTTCGAAATAATTGACAAAGCTGGTCCTGGTTCCAAGCTTTCTTCTTCAGAGATCGTAACCAATATGCCTGCAAGCAGCCCAAAAGCATCCTTCATGCTGGATCGTCTTCTTTTTCTCTTGTCTACCCACCATGTTCTTGGTTGCTCGGTTGATGACTCCAATACTAGACTTTATAGTATAAATTCTGTGTCCAAACATTTTGTGTGCAACGAAGATGGCGTTTCGCTTGGTCCCTTCATGGCCTTGATCCAAGACGAAATATTCTTGCAGAGCTGGTTTGTTTGATTCAATTTTCCAATTGTGATTTCGGTTCCGTTTACTTCTGCACATATTATCTTCTATTCATGTACTGTTGTGCTTGGTACTTCTTGATTGATGGATATGTGTGAAAGATATATATTTTCTATGTTTGATTCAATTTTCCAATTTTGCTTTCGGTTCCATTTACTTCTGCACATATTATCTTCTTTTCATATACTGTTGTTCTTGCTACTTCTTGATTGATTCTACCCTAACTTAACTGCAAGATTACCTTTGATTTATATGTGATATTACATAACTGCTGGGATATTTGTTGTAGTTCTCTATCTAAAACCTAGAACGCGAGTGCTCTTAGTTTTTACTTTTAGGATTTAACGTATTTCCTGAAAGTTATCATATAGATTGGACATTTCTGAACTGAAATAGCCATCCTGTCATGGTTGATTACTCGGTCAATTGCAATTGAATACCAAGTTTCCAGTTCAAATGCTTATCACTGTTCTGTAGGTCTCATCTGAAAGATGCCATACTAAAAGGAGGAACTGCGTTTGAAATGGTTCATGGAATGCAAAGATACAAGTACCTGGGGTTAGACTTTAGATTCAACCAGGTTTTCAGCAAAGCTATGTACAATCAAAGCACTCTGGTAATTAAGTGTATACTGGAGTCGTACAATGGCTTTGAGAACCATAAGCTGCTGGTTGACGTTGGTGGAGGCCTTGGACACAATATCAACGTAATAACTTCCAAATATCCTAGTATGAAGGGCATTAACTTCGACCTGCCCCAAGTTATTGGACTTGCCCCCGGCTACCCTAGTACGATTCTATTCATTATCTTGATAGTGATATGCAGTTTCATTGAATATCACACTAACAGCAAGCAGTAATTTACTCCACAATCAAGTTGAATTTCTCTACTTCCCACCATTTTTTGTCATTATCATTTTTGGAAGATAATTTTTATCATTTTCTTGACTTGATAATAATTTTTTATCATTATCTTTAATTGACAGTCTACATGTGATCGTCATGTACATTTGATTAGTATTGAGTTTACTGAATTCAATAGGTTAATAGTTTATATTTTATAATATCTCCTAGTCCAAGTTGGACTCATAGGTATGACTTTATTAGATATGTAACTCCCAACTCTCAAATTGCGTTTAAAGATAATATATAGTTACTCTACCTAGTTATGATTATGAATTCGTAACAGCGCCCATTTATAGTCATCGGTCAAGTCTAGTCGGATATTCCTTTCCTAATGGCTAAAGCGTATTTAGTTCTCATGTCAGGAAATTTGATGTCTATATGAACATCTTAAAGGTGCGCTAGATGACGTATAAAAGTATGTTGTCAAATCCTCAGATGTGTAGAAACTAATCAAATAAGAGTAAGACTGCAGCCAATAAGACAGACTCTTTCATAATGCAGATGTTGAACATGTCGGGGGAGATATGTTTGAAAGTGTTCCCAGTGGAGATTCTATTTTCATGAAGGTATATATATGTTGTTCATGTTTACCTGGCTAGAATATAACGATTAAGTAGTTGATAGTAATATACAATTTAATTTGCAAATGTTACAGTGGATACTTCAATGTTGGAGTGATGATGAGTGCTTGAAGCTGCTTAGGAACTGCTACAAAGCCATTCCTGAAGATGGGAAGATAATCATAGTGGAAGGAAGTCTTCCAGCGATGCCTGAGACAAGCAACGGAGCAAAGGCTACATGTCAGCTTGATGTGCTTCTGATGACTCAAAGCTCTGCCGGAGGGGAAAGAACTCAACAGGCGTACGTGGACTTGGCAATTAAAGCTGGATTTGGTGGAATCAAGTTCGTGAAAATGGTGTGCAATTTATGGATAATGGAACTCTTTAAGTAAATTAAAGCTGGATTTGGTGGAATAAAGTTCGTGAAAATGGTGTGCAAATTATGGATAATGGAACTCTTTAAGTACTGTTTTACCTTGTTGCTTATTAAATTTTACGGGAAAATTGGAATTTCTACTCTTCCTTTTGTCTACCTAATCTACTAATATCAGCATCTCAGATGAAACTATTTGTTTTTATTTTTAGTTTCGAAAAAATAAACCATTACCTGCACTAAATCATTCTGTTTATAGATTCCGCAATCCATAATGTTCTTTATTTGGATATTTATTATCTTCAATTTTCTATACGATTTGCATCACTAAAATTTAAGAAATTGCCAATTGATTTAGTAGAAGTCACAAACCTTGACAGCAAAATAATGAAATTTCACCATCTAGTAAGAGGTTCAGGTTGGCCTAGTAGTAGGGTATGTGGCCTACTAGTAGGGTATGTATGTGCAGCACACTTAATAGACATGACTTCATGCCACAACAAAGTAGTCTTTTTAGGTACCTTCTTTTTTTTGCTACGATTTAGAAATCATAGCTAAAAATCAGCCTTTGACGAATATTTTGAAAATGATAGCTAGAAAATACAACAAAGTAACTTTCTGGCTACTTTTCTTTTGGTGATGTTTTGTACATCGTAGCTAAAAGTCAAACTTTTGGTTACCATTTTTTCAAAATTGTAGCCTATTGCATTAAAAACGCTTATGTGCAAGTTTTTCATTCTCTTTTGTTTTTCTTCTTTTAGCTACAAATATAAGGCTTTAGCTATGAAATGAATTTCGTAGCTAAAAGTCACAAATTCTATACTTTTCAGTTTAGAACATTTAGTTATGAATATATTTTTAGTTATGAATATATTTTAGTATACAAATGGTTTTAACTCAAACTGTATAATCTATAACTTTTAGCTACAAAATTTTCTTCAAAATATATGTTCTTTGACTTTTAGCTACAAAATTTTCTTCATAGCTAAAGACATTTGTCTATGAAAATATATTCGTAACCAAATGTTTTCATTCTTCTTTTTTTGGCTATGATTATCTTTTTGTAGCCAAATGTTTTTAGTTACGAACTGGTTTTCCTAGCTATAAGTCACAACTTATATTAAAAATATTTGGCTATGAAAATATATTCGTAGCCAAAAGAACGAAAATATTTGGCTATGAATATATTTTTAAAGCTAAATGCTTTTAGCTACGAAATAATTTTGGTAGTTAAAAGTGTCTACGAGTATATCTTCTCTTTTCTTCTTTTGTTTTTGTAGTAAAAGTTTTTAGTTACAAAATAGTTTTCGTAGCTAAATGACAGCAACTAATCACGAAGCAACATTTGATTCACTTATCTTCATCTTCCTCCTTGATTTCCAATAGCTGTAGCAGTCTGTTATCGTCTTGGTCCACATGTTTGCCATCGTCTTGGTCCACACATTTGTCTTCATCCATCTTCGTCTCCAGTGTTTGTCCATGTTCGTCTTCGTCCAAAAGAGGGTTTTTCTTCTCCAGGTGCTTCAGGTTTTAGTTCGTTATAATAGTTTGCTTTTAATTACAAGTTTTTGTAAGTGTTTAGAGACTTAGATGGTTGATGGAAGTAGTGATTAGGAAGATAAACAAGCAAAATGAAATGGGCACAAGGAGTAAGTGTATAGCATATTACATAATTCCCTAATTTATAGATAAGAGTTTCTCTATGCAACCTTAAAGCAATAAGTTGGTAATGCATAATTCAACCCAAGCATTTACATTACACACATATGAACAATTGTAGAATTATGGATTCTTGGAATGGGACATTAATGCAATGCACTATCTTTTTACTTGCACAATTAATTATTCTTACATAGTGTTTGAGTTAGAAGATAAGGTAACTGAGATGAGCAATAAAAAATATTTTCGAGGATTAAAGCTTTCAGTTAAATACCAGAGTTTGGTTATGTATGAGGTGGGAATTCTATTAATGAGAATCACCTTTATCTACTAGATTCTATGTCTCTTGAAAGAAATAAGGTCTATGAAATTGCTAGAGAAAAGTCTCTTGTTCATTCCCTGCTATATATAATAAGTGAAACATGTGAAGATGGTTCTCAATAACCTTATTTCGTACTTATTTCCTAACTTAGATTTTGAAGCCCTTTTAATTATTCATGTCCAATTATTGTAGTTATGATGAGTATTACATAGTTAAAGTATAGATTGCTAAGTTCTTATAAAAAAAGAAAAGAGCGATTAAAAAGTATATGGTTAAGGCTTTCAAGCTAACTACTATATAGACAATAATCTAAGTTATTGATGAAGCCACAAAAAAGTCTATCATGTACTTAAGCATTCTTTATTGCAAGCCATAGGATTAATGAGGCCTTAGGCAGATTTGGATGATTCCATACCAACTTTTATACTATTGTTCTTAATCACAACAATATAAGAGTTCTAGCATATGGATGTTGTTCACATCTTTTATTGCACCCTTAACACGTTATTTGCATTCTTGATGTCTTCTTATAGTTTATTGAAAAATACAATTTCATATTCTTAATTTTTTCATACAATTTCATAACATAAATTTTTTTTCAACAACATAAATTTAAATGAAGAGGATATCATGCTAATGATTTTTATTAAAAAGTATGGATACTAAACTTTTCTTTTAAAAACCATTTTATAAAAGGGATGCATTTAACCTCTTATACCAAGGTAAAAGAGCTTATTTTAAAACATAAAATCCTTAATTAATTTGGAAATATTGTTAGGTGCATCATGATAGATCGATTGGTTGTTCCATAAGTACAATGGCAATGAGAACCATAGAGTTCCAATTGATTCTTTCTTAAGAGTTCTCTGATATGTTTGTTAAGAATGATGATATTAATAATTTAATTACAAATGAAGTTGAATAGGAGCTGTTGAAGCTCATAATAGCAAAAGCACACGTTGAATCAAATCTTACAGTTTTTGCTTCAAAAATTAGAGATATGTTTAAAACTTACTACTTGAATTCAACTTGTATCTTCTGACCTCAATTGACTTTTTTAAATAGAGAGTACAAAGATGAGATTAGAAGCAAATGTGATGTTAATGTTGAAGGAAGACGGAAGATAAACTTCCCATCATAGTTTAGGACTCGAGTAAGTTATTGATGGAATAGGATGAACAAATGAAAATTGATGGTGAGATTATAACATTGACCTTTAGTTATATTTTTTCTACAAATGATATAGTTACATAATTGTAAATTGACAGAGGTGAAGACAACATTATATGCTTAGACATGTGGGCCTCATATGTTTGGGAAAAAAAATATGCAAGTTACATTGTTAATGGAGTTAGATTTCACATAAAATATCGTGACTATCAACTTTGAAGCCAAAATTGTGGGGTTGTTATTGAGGGACAAGAATGATTTTATTGACTTTTACAGTGTCATCTCAGAAATAATAGAGTTTCATTACATCAAGGATAAAAGGTTGTTTTTTTAGTGTAAATGGTTTAATCTTGGTTACAAAGAGATTAATATAAAAGTGAATGGCATTATTAACATCAATTTTAGAAACATATGGAATGATAACGAACATTTGTTCTTACAAGTCAAGTGAAGCAAGTATTATCACAATGACACTGTATTAGGTAGCAACTACAAAGTTGTTCAAAAATTTCGACACTGAAATCTTTTTATTTTTGTAACCCTCGAAATAGAAGATGCGGATATATCATCATTCCATAGGAGAGATTTTGATCTTAATATACTAGAAACAAATGAAGTAAATCCAATCTTGTGATATAAAGAGATGAATACTATATTGAGGATGAATTATATGACAATGATGATACTTTGGTTGAATATATTAGTGATGAAGGGTCGAACATAATGCAATTAATGATGATGATTTTCAAGATCTTGATAATGATTATTGAAGGTATCAGCTCTTTATATTGTCTCAAACATAATGTTGGTAACATTTATGTTGTTAATATGTGTAATATTAGTGATAGATTGATACTAATACCCATAATGTTAATGAATGAATGTATGTTGATAATAATGATTAGATGTATTATGAAAGTGATCTTTATATTGTCTCAAAAGTAATGCTGGTAACATTTATGTTTTTAATGTGTGTAATGCTAATGATTGACTTATGATAATGCGATTAATGTTAATGATTGAATGTATGTTGATAATAATGATTGATGTATCATGGAAGCGCTCTTTATCTTATCTAAAACATAATGTTGGTAACATTTATGTTGTTAATGTGCGTAATGTTGATGATTGATTAATATTAATGCTCGTAATGTTAATGATTCAATGTATGTTGATAATGGTGATTTGATGTATTATAATGTTACTAAAATTTATGTTTTTTTAATAGATATCCAATATAATTGCATCTGGTATAAACAAAAGGAAGAAGGTGACAATTATGAAAATTGTAAAACGGAGGGATCTACAACTTCAACCAAACAAATCAATTGGTGCCATTAATTTAGTTACTTCAGCCAGATCAATCAATTGGTGCCATCAATTCAATTCCTAACCAATAACAACATTTTACCTCAAACTGTAACATCCCGTCCCCATATTAAGGGTTAGGACCCGAAACTTCAGTACATGCGAGTTCAAAGAGAAATTAAGACAATGCATTTTCTTGCTCATGCATCATGTTAGCATATAAGCACATAAATACGGAATGTTTTTGCATAAAAAGTTGTACATGCATTCATTGACAACTTCCGGGTATAATTAATGTTAAATGTGATTTTATTGAAAATAAGGAGTAGAAGGAGTAGAAAGAGTGATCTTGGTAGGAGTTGTGATAAGGAAAGATTTAGAAACAAGATTGGTAGTGATCTGGAAAATGTTCACTGAATATGCTTCAGTCCTTTAGCCATAACATTTTCTCTAGTTCTATAAACAAGATGATTCTTAATTTGAATTAAACTCGAGACATATGGCTACATTTTGTATGAAGACATCGAATTTCAGTTCTATCTCTAAAAGTCTCAAAAGTTTATGAAGTTATGGTGTTGGTCTAGTACGTTAGTGAGTGTATGGAAAATTCATCTTTAGAGTTTAGGGGAAAATTTGGGATTGATATTAAGAGATTTTAGCTAAGATGCCTTCTGGAAAGTTGTATATCTTTCTTTTATCTTTCCAACGGTATATAGTATGAAAATTTTAGACATCGGAGTCAAAAGTTATGATCCTTATAAGGGGAGACGTTCTGGCAAAAAGTGAGACGCAAAAGTGAGAAGCAAAAGTGAGACGCAAAAAGTGAGATGCAAAAGTGGTGAGACGCAAAAGTGAGATGCAAAAAGTGAGACGCAAAATGAGACGCAAAAGTGAGACGCAAAAGTGAGATGCAAAAGTGAGACGCAAAAAGTGAGCCGCAAAAGTGAGATGCAAAAGTGAGACGCAAAAGTGAGATGAAGTAAAGATATGAACATGTTGGATTCTTTTGACAATAACTTCTTCTCTAGACCTCCAAATGACTTGATTCTTGTGCCATTGAATTAGTAAGACATTTCCCTACATCTCCACCAAGAATCATAGCCTTATGGAACTAATGGAGAAAGATTCAGTGAAAAGAGTGGGACAGGTACAGTGAGTGTGTTCTTCAATAATATGAACTGATGTTATCTCACCGAACATACTTCGGTATTTTGATGTTTTCTGGATCAGTGGAGATCCAAATAAGACGATTTTTGTTTGATGGTAAACTAGAAGCATAGGGCTACAAATTATATGAAGAAATCAAATTCTGAATCGGACTATAAGAGTTTCAATGTTTGGATGGAAGTTGAGTATAGGGTACTGTCTCGGAATAAAAGCAGTCCGGAGATATTGAAGTATAACTTTCACACCACTGAACCAAATTGAATGCTTTTGGTGTCATTGGAAACGTAAGATAATAGAGAAGAGTCTTCTGGAAGAAAGTGTTATGTTAGAATGATCAAGGGTGTTTTTGGCAAGACACTTAAGTATAGAAGACATAGGGCATAAATGGAAGGGTAAATGAGACAATTCTCAATCATTAAGGGCAGAATTGGAAGAAGAAGTGTTGTCTTGCCTATAAATGGAGTAGAAACACGTGAATGGAAGGAAGTAAAAGGGAAGAATGGAAGTTCTAGAGAAAAGAGAGAGAATGTCATGAAAAAGAGAGAGGAGTACAAAGAGAAGAAGAGAAAGAGAGAAACAAGTTAGGGTTTCAATTTCCCTAGCCTACAAGAGAGATTTTGGAGTAGATCAAGAAGGGAAACAAGTAGAGGAAGAGAAGAGCTTCCCTTTGAGCCAAGTATTCCTTCATTTGGTGAAGAATGAAGGTAAGATAATTTTGAATCTTTTGGATTTTTGGAAGGATTCTATTTCATTGAGTTAAGAAAATGTTGGGTTTAAGTATTCTAGAATCAATTTTAGTGATTTTGCATTATGGGATTTTCAATTGGATTCCTATTGGATGATGATTTGGATATTTTGAGATCATATGAGGTTAGAAAAGAGATGATGAGAAATTAAGTTATGATATAAAGTAACCAAGTGTTCTTGAGGTGTAAGCTTATGAATAAGCTAGACACATGAAAAAGGTAAAGATTGAAAGGAGAGTTTAGAAAGATTATGTACAAATGAAGTGTAAAGCTAAGTTAAATAGACACATATGAATTATGAAATGGGAATGAGCATAATATGTGTTCTAGAACATATGCCCGGGATTGTCATTGAGCATGCATTATACATGGTCCATTATTACAATTGTGCATAAATGAATGTTTTTACGTGTGCAATTATTGATGAGTGTGCAATGTGTGTTTTGCATAAATGAGTTGTGCAGGTCAAGTGTCCGCATTCAGACGTTCCTAGAATTTGAAAGCAAATGCCATTGGTCAAGTTTGTTTACAACAATTCGTACTACTTGAATATTCAGATGGGCCCTTATAAAGCACTGTATGGAAGGAGATGTAAAACTCCTATATGTTGGGATGAAGAAGGAGCAAGGAAACTGTTAGGGCCAAAGTTACTTCAGATGACGGTAGACAAGGTCAACTTGGTTAAGCAATGACTTAAAGCGGCTTAAGATAGAATGAAGAGTTATAATGATGCACACCGAAAGGAAATGGAATATGAAGTCAGTGAGAAAGTCTTCCTTAAGGCATCTCCTTGGAAAGGAATTATGAGATTTGACAAAAAGAGCAAGTTAAGTCTAAGATATGTGGGTCCTTACGAGACTCTTGAGAGGATTGGACCACTAGCATATAGATTGGCACTGCCACTGAAATTATCACAGATTCATGATGTCTTTCACATTTCCATGTTGAGGAGATATAGATTAGATCCCTCTCACATCATTCAGACCACCGAGGTTCGGCTAAGAGATGATCTAAGTTATGAGGAGATGCTAGTGGAAATTTTAGACACCAAGGAAAAGGTCCTCAGGAATAAGATGGTTCAACTAGTTCTAAGTTTTGTTAAGAAACCATTCCATTGAAGAGGCCACATAGGAGCCCTTGGAGGTCACAACTCTTCAATGACCCAGGTAATAATTTTGAGGACAAAATTCTTTTCAGAGGGGGAGAAATGTTGGCCCCCAAATTTTTTTAGGAGTTTGTTTTTCTTTAGGACTATGATAGTAGATTTATTGCATGGTTTAGTTAAACTAAAAGTAGTAAGAATGCATAAAAAGGGTATTTTGGGTAGCTTACTTAAGTTTAAAAACCATAAGGCATTAAAGTAAGGGCAAGATGGACTTTTATCAATCATTAAGGGTAAAATGGGAAGAAAGAAGTGTTGTTTTATTCCTAAAGAGGGGGAAAAACGAAAATAGAAAAGAAGGAAGTGAAATAACAAATTAAAGAGAGAGAGAAGAGAGATTTCTGTGGTTGAGAGGAAAGAAGAGAGTTAAGCTAGGGTTTCATCTTTTTTAAGCCTTCTAGAGAGATTTTAAGGTTGTGCAGCAAGGGAAAAAGGTAGACGAAGATAAGAGCTTTCTTTTGAACTAAGCATCTCTTCATTTAGTGAAGGTTTAAGTTAAGAACATTTTAATGCTTTGGATTTTAGAATGGAATTGGTTCATGAAGCTTAGGAAATGCATGGGTTTAAGTACTCTAGGATCAATTTTAGTAAATGTACTTTGTGGATCTTCAATTTTGCAACCCATTTGAACTTGGGATTTTTATCTTTGAAAAGGGAATCATGAAAGACAAAAGGAGCAAGAGGAGAGGCACATTCAAACAAGTTATAGTCAAGGAATTCAAGGTGGGTTACATTTTTATAATTGAATAATAAGCCATTACTGTTTCTTTCAAGAAAAGGGAAATAAATGTTTTCAACTATTAAATGTGCATCTATTGTTCATTAAAAGTTTTGAGAAAGTGCTACATATTAAATGTATGAATTTTGTAGATGAACTATGAAATGAAAAATGGAAATGATTTAGAAAGGATATCAAGTTTATGAAATCATGTTTCAAGAATGTGCCATTTTGGGCAACAAGTTTTCAAGATGTGAAATGCACGATTATGTGGGTTTGTGGTGGTCCCTTAAGTATGTCAAATGCACTTAGACCAAAGGCTTCTCCCGCCTGCCCGCTAGTGGCATAGAGCTCCTTTATGGACTGCCCTAAGTTCACAGCTACGTAAAACCATCATGTGGGATTGTATTAGTATGTTCTGTTCATGGCTACACAATACCCTTATGGGAATTATGTAGTACGTTCTGTTTTGGATCCACGCAAACCATTCCAATGTGCTTACGTGTTTAAATGTGTTGGCAAGTTTGATGATGCATAAATTAAGTTGCTTATGAATTGTTGATAAATATTTGGGAAATATGTGTATCTTGCTTCGATGTGAGTTTTAAAAAGGTTTTTGCTTACTACCGATTATAAAATTGTTATCCACGAGCTTTAATCTCACCCCCTCCATTTTCACCCCATCTTTAGGTGAAGAGCATGAGAACGAGTAACCAACGGTCAAGGCATCACTCTGACTTTGCATACTTTTGTTATTTTAAGTTAGTTTTGTAAACTAAGGGTTTAGTTGCATTTTGAGCAAATTATTGCTCATGTATTCTTTTGTATTTTGGGATTTTGAAATATTGATATATTATAGCTTGAAATGCCCATTAAAGCCTTGTAAAACACTTATATTTTGATGTTAATGATGTATGATTGTGTTTTACAGATGATATTTCTAAATTGTTGAGTTTTTTTTCAAGTCTTCCATAGGGGTAAAATTCATATTCTGATTTTGGGGGGAAAACTGGATTAATCTAGATTTAATTAAGCAAAGTTGTCTTCTAGAAAGTTGTAGATTATCTTTCTGGCTTTCCAATGGTATATAGTATGAAATTTTTGGACATTGGAGTTGAAAGTTATGAATCTTATAAGTGGAGATGCTTAGGAGTATGGATTATATCATCTGATGATGTCATATAGTCTGATGACATCATATCGTCTAGTGATGATGTTATATCGTCTAGTGCACAATTCATCTAATCCTATCTTCTGGTCCCATTTTGACCCTATAGATGATAGAATTTATCTTCAAGGTCTTCATAATAGCTGTAGATCTTGAATTCCTGTTCCGAACCATTAAAAGAACACCTTAATCTGACATCTCTAGGGAAGTTATGGCAATTTTCCCAATTCATTTGACCCTTTGTCTGGTTTCATCTGATCTTATTGTCTATTCTCATTTTTGACATATAGATGATCGAATTTTTCTTCAACGTCTTCATGAAAGTTGTAGACCTCGAAGTCCTTTTTATAACTATATAAAGAACACCTTAATCCTACATCTCTAGGGAAAGGTATGGCAATTTTCCCAATTCATCTTACCCTTAATCTTGTTTCATCTTATCCTATAGTCTTGTCCCATTTTTGACTCTATAGATAATCGAATTTGTCTTTAAGGTCTTCATGAAATGAAGTCCTCTTTCGAACCATCTGTATAACACCTTAATCAGACATCTCTAGGGAACGTTATGGTAATTTTTCCAATTTGTCTGACCCTTCATCTGGTTTCATCTAATCCTATGATCTAGTCCCATTTTTGACCCTATAGATGATTGAAATTGTCTTTAAAGTCTACACAAAAGTTGTATATCTTAAAGTCCTCTTTCGAACCATCCAAAGAACACCTTAATCTGAAATCTCCAAGGAAAGGTATGGTAATTTTCCCAATTCGTCTAACCCTTCATGTAGTTTCATCTGATCCTATCGTCTAGTCCCATTTTTGACCCTACATCTGATCGAATTTGTCTTCAAGGTCTTCACCAAAGTTATAGATCTTTATTTCCTATTTACAACGATCTAAAGACCACCTTAATCAGAAATATCTAGGGAAAGTTATGACAATTTTCCCAATTCATCTAACCCCTTCATATGGTTTCATCTAACCCTATTGTCTAGTCCACTTCTGTCCCTCTAGATGATAGAATCTATCATTAAAGTCTTTATGAAGTTATATATCTTGAAGTGTTCTTTCGAACCGTCTAAAGAACACCTTAATCTGATATCCGTAGAGAAAGTTATGTCAACGGTTTCAAACTAGGTTCAATATGATTGGGGACAAAATCTTGTTTGATTTCCTTCGGCCATAACTACATCATCCGACGTCTAAGTGAGATTATTCTTGTTTCTAAATACATAGAGACATAGAGCTACAAATGATCTTAAGGAATAGAATTATTTGACCCAGTGTGTCACCGTGGGGAGCACCAGTCCTATTTATTAAGAAGAAGGATGATACACTGCGGATGTCCATCAATTACAAGCAACTAAATAGAGTCACAGTGAAGAACAAGTATCCGTTGCCAATGATTGAAGACCTATTTGATCAGTTGAAAAATGCAGGAGTGTTTTCAAAGATCGATCTATGATCAGGATCCTATCAACTTCGGGTAAAGGAGGTGGATATACCAAAAAATTCATTCAAGACCAGTTATAGACATTATGAATTCCTAGTAATGCCATTCAGGTTAACTAAAGCTCCAGCAATATTTATGGCTCTAATGAATAGAGTATTCAGGCTATATTTGGATTAGCTTATAATGGTGTTTATTGATGATATCTTAGTCTATTCTAAGAATAAATATGACCAAATTGAACATCTCCAAATTGTGTTACAAAATTTGCGAGAAAAACAGTAGTATGCTAAGCTAAGTAAATGTGATTTCTAGCTTCAGGAGATATCATTTCTAGGGCATATTGTCTATTCCGAAGGAAATATAGTTGGTCCGAGTAAGATAGAAGCGATGGTTAACTGGAAGCCACCACATAATTGTTGGAGTTATGCAAGTATAGTGCCCTCGAAAGCAAGTGTATTTACATGTAACTTAATTTTCTTTAAGTTAAAGCATTGTAATGAAAAAATTTATTATTAAAGAAACAAAAGGGTTTGGTTTTATTTGTGTGAGCATTATATATCTAGTCAAAAGGTACCAAGATTCTTTTGTAAGTAATATACATATAC
>JANSVB020000042.1:253865-264281 GCA_025504935.2 Erythroxylum haughtii
GAATAAAAATTACTCAAAATGGCGGTGAAGGATCATTTTCATTAGCCCTTTCGGGATACGAGGAAGGCAATGACAGTCCTGCAATGGCGGAGGCGCTTGCTCTTCGACAGTGTTTGTTATTTTCTTGTGATGGCATGCTACAAGGAGGCTCTATTTTTACTGATAATCAACTCCTTATCCATGCTTTGAACTCCAGGTCTTTGGATTTTTCTTATTTTGGTCTTATCATTTCGGACTGTAAAGATATTTTATGCACTAGGAACGATATCTCTGTTTCTTGGATTAGGCGTTCAGAGAATGGGGGAGCCCACTCTCTTGCTCGGGCATCTGTTCTCCATAATCGTTTTCAGGTGTGGGTTGATATACCTGCCTGTATTTTGGATCATTATTCCTCGAGATATTAGCTATTCCTCTCTTTTAAAAAAAAATTGTTAGCTTAGAAAACTTATTTTCATGCATCACCAATGACCCACTTTCCTTCTAATATCTTCCATTCAGGCATAAATCACATGGTTTTGTTGTTTTAAAACATTCGATAAAAGGAAAATAAATTACTTTCATAAATCTAAATTTTTTGAAAAAAAAGTTTTCCAGCTACCGTCGATCATCCTTTAAAATGCACTTCTAGCTTTTATACCTATCAAACTTAAATTTAAATTGTCACTTAGATACAAATAAATGCTAATCAAGTTACAAAACAAATCAAAATTCAAGAAATGCTAGTATGAATATTGAGTTACCAAAATAGTAATAAATTATACATAATTCAGCTCACTTTGTGTAATTAACTACTTCTAGCATGTGTTTATCATGAAACGATGATCTAATTTAACCATAAACTTAACCTATCATTTCATCATTCAAATCCTTGCAGATTAAGTTGTAGTTTAAGCATGAACAAAGAACTTAAAATCATAAAAGAACAGGGAAGTTGAAAGTTGTTGTTTTTAGATTAAACAGTGAAATGAAGCAAGAATTTGAGCTTCGAAATTGCTTCTTAAACTCAATCCAATATAATTAGATAGTTCACATAATAAAAAATTCTAATAATAAGTGAAATCATAGGCAAAGTCAGAGGTAATCATGTACTGATTTAAAATTAGAAAATTTTAGGTTTTAGCTTATAAAACTAAATCCTATATTAATTTAAAATCGGGAAAATTTAAGTTTAAGCTTATAAAACTAACTTAGAGTGTTTGTAAATTGAAATTTTGATAGGTAATTGACAAAATATATTTCAATTAATAAAATAATATTTCCATAAATTAATAGCCTTTTATTATAAGAGAAATTTTTTGCTTAACCAACTTTCAATCTTCATTCCTTGATGTAAAATTCAATGCATTTTTTCTTACATAATTATTAGGCTATGCTATTGAACAGAGATCAACCTAACAAATGTAGCATATGTAATGGAGATATTACGCTGATTAGAAAAGATAAAGTTTTCTATCAGTGCAACAAAACAATTTTCAACTTGGTTCTATGTCCTTTACCCTTATTTACTTCCTTTAGTTCAACTAGGTATGATTATCTTTCTTAATAATAACAAAGTTCAGTCCATAAGTTTACGCAAGTAAAGGAAGAACTAGTTAACTAATTTTTTTAACTCAACTCAAAATAGGAAGCTAAAAATCAATTATCATCAATTCGATACCTACAGTTTAGCTCCTTAATCACCGCAGAAAAGAGTTATCCAATTCAATAAGGAGGTGTAAATATGATTTTTGAAAAAAAATAAATTAAGATATATATTAAATAAATGGCACCTAAATCGAGTCTAATCTAATATATACAACTGAAATAGCCATGTGTTGATTTCAGTTTAGTCATACAAAATTTAGATATATCGTGACAATCAGAGTTAATTAGTAGGTTAATTGTAGAAAACTCACTAGGTAGCTTTTACATATCTCCCTTTACTCTCTAGAACCAAACCAGTTCAATCTTAGACTTATAAATACATTATTCACTAAGAGATATCATTAACCACTAAAAATTCTTTCGAAGTACGAATAAATTCCAAATCACACAAGTCCTAATGGACTAATGATTCAATGATCAAATTCACATATGCAAGGACGTCTCCAATCATATAAAGAACATGAATTAAAAATAAAAGAATTTATGCATTATATGAATGCGAAACTCACTCGGTAATGAAAGATTGAATTGAAATAATTCAACTAATTGTCTCAAATAATCAAACCTGTAATCCTAGACTAAAATTAAATATTTTAAAGTAATTAAAGCATGGAAAGCTAGAAAAAAAAAAAAAAAGAGTTTAGGGGTGAAAGAGACTCATTTGGACATAAATCTTGACCACCTCTCTGACTCTATGTCACGAGCTCTAAAATTTCTCCTCCACCATTCACAAACCAACTTAATTTTAATTTGTTTATGGTTCTTTGAACACTCTTATGCTTCTTTGTGCTAGCTCTGATGCTTAATCGTCCTTGAAAGATGAGGCAAACTCTCGAGAGCTCTCAAATTTACGTGGACTGCTTGTAAAATTACTCTCACTCTACTTCATTTGAACAGTCCTAAAAGGATCTCTGCCATCCACATGCTACTGGATTTTGTAAAGCATCTTCGATTATCTCTTCATTTTGAAGAGATTTAGGTAGCCTGAAAAATCATATTGAATGGGTTTATTTTCACTTGTTTGTTTTCTACCTCTGTTTGGGCTTTACTATTTTTTTGTTTATTTGCTTAATTTTGGGCTTAAATTTAATAAGTTGTCTTTTTTTTTTTTGGTTTGGCTTCTACTAGGCTGGGCTTTCCTATTAATTTATTTTGTTCTAATTTTCCATTAGGCCTAATTTTCTCCTAGAATTATTTACTCAAGTCAACAAATCCTACAAGAAACTATTTAGTACAATTTAGGCCTATTTAGCGATAAAATGTGGAAATGAACAACTTAGGCTATTAATAGTAAAATGTAAAAAATTTTGCCTAAATATGCTACGTAGATTATTTAAAAATTAATTTAGGGAATTAAATCATGTAACATTTTGCATTTATCAAATTTAGAAAACTTTAAGTAGTGATTGAAAGTACTTGCGTGGAATTTAAATATACTTAGCACTCTACTTTTCAATTTTTTTTAAATTGTTTTAGGTTTCTAAATGATTTTATACGTAGGATTGCCTCAATCTTTTAAGTTAATATCTTTCATTTAATGGAAGACCATGAATTCTACAAACATGATTGCCCAAATTAGAATATGCATTTTCTAAATTTATCTTCAAGTTGTATTTATTAAGGATATAAAAGCAGTCATTAAGATCTCTTATGTTGTTTTCTCCAAGTTTAATCTTCACAACCATATCATCCATGTACCCTTTCATATTTCTTCTAAAATGTTTATAAAAGACCAATTTCACCAACCTTTAATAGGTTTTCCCTATATTTTTAATCTAAAAGGCATAACTTTGAAGTAATAGAAACCCTTGTGCATAATAAAGGATCCTCATAATGTCCATTCATTTTGATTTGATCATATACTATATAATCATTCATGAAGCTTGAGGTATAGTTTCTTAATATGAAATTATCAACTAATTTAATTTTGGTAAGGGATAATTATCTTTAAGGTATTCTTCATTTGTATATGTAAATTTGACACACAACCTACACTTCCCGTTAGCCTTCTTGCCCATAATTACATTGGCAAGCTATTTAAGGTAGTCGACCTCTCTAATGATGCCTATGTCTAATGATTTTATTACCTCATTTTTTATGGCCTGTTGTCTTTCTAATGTAAAATTTCCTTCTTTTTTTTAATCAACTTAAAGAGGGGATTGACATTTAGCTTATGATAACGTACCTTCTTGCTTACACTATCTATGTGGGTTGGACTCCATACAAAAATGCCTAAATATTAAAGCGATAATTTTCTTAAGTTTTATTTAGTGTTTTCCCATCCTTACCCCATCTTTAAGATTCTTATTGTCTTTAAGTCTTCCTATTTTGACATATTTAATTTATTCTTCTAGTTCACTTTTAATTTCTTACGGGTCACTAATATCTAATTCTTCCATGCTCATGGTATAATTAATGTTTCTTTTTTTTAGGGTTATGTAATAATAATATATATTTTTCTTTCTTTTAGTTCCTATGCACCTTGGATGATTCATTCAGGGTTAGGAATTTCATGATGTATTGGTAAAATGATGGTATTACTCGTGTCACACATATGAATGCTTATTGATTATTATATTATATATAAAGGGCGTCCTTAATATAAAGAATTCCATCATATTAGTTTCATTTATTAACTTCAATCCTTATGTAATAAGTAAAGATATCTTCCTGTTATTGTATATTTTGTGACCCCTAAAACCAACTAGGGGTAAGTTGATATGTTTCATCCTATCTATTATGATACCCATCTCTTTAAAGGTATCATAGAATAAGATGTCGATAATTCTTCTTATATTTACTAATATCTTTTTGACTAAAGTGTTAGCAATTGATAAGGTCACAACCATACATCTTCATGAGGGTCATCAAAGGTGATCTCAATAACCTTAATCCTTTTATTTGGTATATTATGATCTCACCATTTTTTGGCTCTCCTCTTTTAGGGTTTTCTTTGATTATTATTTTAATTCCCTTTATAACCTTTAATGTTATATGAATAACCATTTGAGAAGGTGTGTTTTTTCCTATCGAGTTCTTTAAGTCTCGATCTTCATGTAGGCCTCCTTCTGCTTTCATCCCTAACTTTATCATCCTTACCATTTCTCTTTAAGAGGTGACTTAAAACTTACTTATTTCACCAAGTTATTGGCTACTCTTTTAAGACTTTTACAATCCTTTATGTTGTTTATGATATCCTAATAAAAGTTGTAGTATAGGTTTTTGTCTCTCTTATTAACGATGATGTCCTTTTTTTTTGGTTTTCCAGCTAAATCATTATCAAGGATGTACTCAACCACTCTGTTAAGAAACATATTGAATATAGGAAGCGCTTCCTTAGTCCTCTATTTGTTTTTCCTTTTGATCCTTCTATGATTGGCATTTTCTGATCAGTTCCATTAATTAAAGATACAACATTCTTCATGTTTTCATTATACTTGTTACTGTGACTTCTCATATCGTGCTCCAAAATTTTCAAATATATACATCTTTTTGCCTTAGTTTATACCCCCTCAAAGTTTTGAGGTCACTTTTTCTAAATTGGGTTTCAATAGGATTAGTAAGGCATGATTATATTTATAAAGTTTGTTACCACCACTTCTACATTGAGATTAGAATTTGAGTAACTTGAAAACTAAATCATTAAAGATAATATTTTAGACTCTGTTCTACCTAATAATTTATACATATTAGATAGGTAGAATTATGTGGCTTGAGTCTAATGATGACACAGTATGATATAAATCTTGAAGCTAATTGTTATAAATTAGTTATCAGTACAATGAGTAGGGTTTAAAATCATGATCATGCCCATCTAATTAGGATGTAAAATAAGACTTTATATTTTAAGGCATCAGATATGCTATGTAGGATCATAAATTTTGTATAATGATGCATATAGATGACAGGGTTGTGCATGTCATTGTAGATATATATGGTTGGAATATTGAATCTAATTTATAATGACTCTGCCAATATGTTAAGTATTAGGGAATTATCGACCATCAAGGTTTTACTCCAAGTTTTATACTTGATTAGTAATAGTTATAGAGGGTGTAGGGTGTGTACATAAGGCTCCTTTTAATGTTGATTGTGGGGGTTGGATATGATTTCTTTCTTTCATTTTCTACTTTTCTTGCAAAATTTATATCACTTGTTCTTGTAACATCGTAACTTTAATTGTTTGTTCCCTAAGGTACTTAAGAATATAAAGGGTTTCAAGGGTGTTAGGTGTTTTAGTAATATTGGTTTAATGGTCATTGTCATTAGTGTCCATTATTCTTTTTTATAGAGACGATAATTCAATTTTTTAAAGATTTTTTTTAGTGGTAATATCAGAAAATTTTAATAAGTTTCACATAAGTAATGCCAAATGATGTAAAATAAATTTGGTTTAGTTTTGTTGGACTAATCTAAGGTTTACATGCTCACAAAAATAACTTCTCAAATATTGGAGGTATTCTTAGTAAAGACACTTCAACACTTAAGTTAGTGAAAGTTGACGGATGATAGCTATGCAAAAAGGCTCTAATTAGGTTTAATTATAATGTTTATGAGAACTTACCTTTGAACCTCTCAGTTTTATAAGCAATTTTCCTTTGATGTATAGTTGGACTCCAAATATGCTTAGTATAATGGAATACAAGTTTCACGAGACACCTTAATTAGTCTTTTATTAGGACTCTATTGCCTTATATAAAGGAATCATATCTTGATTGGACTTACCTATTTCAAAAAATGTGACCCTTTATGTAAGCCTAAAACCTACAAACCTAAAGAAGATTAGTGGGTCGTGTTGGATCAAATCAAGCTCAATATGTATACTTATTAAGAGTGTGTTACATATTATCCCTAATTCTTCGTAATTATTATTATATTAAGACTACTAAGTAATATTGTAAAAGGACTAGCAATTTATATTTCTTCCTTATAAAAAAAAGATAACTCATAGGCTAAAGTACAAAGATATTTAAACAAATATGTAAGTGCTTATAAGAAAGTAAGTTTATTGAACTGATATGACATGAGAATTTTATAAGGAATAATACTTGTATGTCTATAAAGATGCTAATTGTAATAATTATTATAGTGATCCTTTTTCTTAAAATCTCTATAGTATCTCATATAGGGTTGTTATATTTTAATATTACTTATGACTTATCCTAGTTAAGAGTTGCTTGAATGTTAGTTACTAAATAAGACAAGAATTATGCGGAGGTAAATGAGTGATCAATCTAGAATTCATCAGCTTAAAGTAATTAGAAATAATGTTTTATTACTTTCGATTAGCATTGATTCAAAAAATCTTTGGCCAAGATAAAATAATAACATGAAAATAGTTTTTAAATGTCATTATAAAAATAAATTACTAATGCTATGGAATTAATGTGATTAAATTCAAATAGTGTAGATATTGATTTCATACTCTATGTTTGATCAAAACATTATATAATGAAAATATTAAACTACTTGAAGATATCATGGACGAGAAAGTTAGTTAAAATTACTTTGATAAATAATACCAATATTAGATATTAAATAATTGATATTTAATTAGAATGAATTGTTATTTTAACTAAATATTATTTATAATTATAACTATAATTTAAATAAATTATTAAAGGTCCAAACTATATTATAAATAGACATAGGCTCTAAATGAGATAATACTCTTAGCATACTTCTCTTTACACTTATTGTGGTATTCTTTCAACTTATTCACGTAAATATCACTAGATGTCAAACATTTGAGCGGCTATGATAGTTTATCACTAACCTATTTAATAAATCGATTTCAAGGAGTTTTAAAAAAGGAAATTAAGTTTTATAATAAGGTATTATTTATGATTTATGATTTGTGTTACATCATATTTATAGATTAATCACTTCATAAAATTAAAGTAATCTCGGTTTTTAGAAAATCACAAAAACTTATTATTTTTGTTATATATATGATGAAATCGTGTCTCAATTTCTCAACAATATTGGTATCAAAATGTGCGTTAAATTTTTATTTGATTATTATTGAATATGATGTTAGAAATTATTAATGTCAAGAATTGCAAATCCTAAATCCAAAATTTCATTGAACCCTAAAATCACCAAACTCAAATTTATCCAATTGGATAGGAATAGGAAAACTTCAAATTATTAAGACGTTTGGTTTAGAACCAGTGTTCTAAAGTAAAGCACATAACTAAAAATTTTTAAATTCTATTCCAGTTCCTATATGTCACCACCACAAGTTACCATAGTAATTACTAGTCAATATTTCTGGTAAAAGAACCCACAATGTTGATATACTTTATTATTCACTGTTTTAACAGTTGATGGAAAGGAATTTTTAATGGTTTGTGCAAATATGGCATTGAAAAGGGACCTGTTCATATGAAAAAGGGAAATTTCGATACTCTATATTTTCGGTGTTTGAAGGAAAGCATGCCAGAGAAGCTAAAAACATTTTGGCCCTCCTCTCTACATGATGGCCTTTATTTTTGTCTCTCTTATTGTCGATGATGGCATAAGAGATCTCTAGCGACACTAAAAGCAAAGCAGGACGAGGGCAACAACAATTTGGATGCATTAGGATGTTGCAATGACTTCTAATGTTTGTCGTTTTTGCCATTGATTATAGTAGTCATCGTAATGGTTATTGCAAGAGATAAAGTTGGTGGTCTAGGGTGTCGAATGGAGAAAGTGCTCATCAAAGATAGAAGATATCAAGGTCAAATATATCTTGCCGGTGGCGTCTAGTGGATAACTAGGTGTAGCTACGGATTGTTTAAGGTACTAGGGTTTCGAAAGCAGAAGAAGCCACTGGTGTCAACTAAGGATTTTTAAGGTGGCTAGGGTTTTTGAAGTAGAAAAAGTAACCTGTTTAGATACTAGGCTAGTATTTAAAATTTCTTGTTAAAATATTACGTAATACGTATATGTTTTTTTTCTGAGAAATGAAGTAATTCATTAAATAAGAAAATGTCCACGAAGTGAAGCTATTATATCAGTATCAACTATCAACCCATCAATAGATTTGCCATTTACAATGATTTGCTCTCTCTATAACTTATGTTGAGTTCTTACAATTTCATTCCTATAATACGGGAACTAAATTCTCCAATAAGAAGCTAACTATGGGTTGCACGCATTGGTAAACAGAACAACTGACATTATTTGTCATGTCCAATTAATAGTCTTCAATGTTAAGCTATTAGGATGCTTTTTCTTACCCCTAAATAGCTTCGCACATCTTTCTTTCCAGAGCATGGAAATATAGGAGGCAAAAGCTAGAAGGCAGAAAGATTTGTCCACTCAGCTGATTGAGTTCGCTTATAGGAATCACGAGGCCAATGCATTCCAAGTAATCTCGATTATACTCAACCCACATTTACTTAGGATATAAGACCAAACCCCTATTTTGAAACGGGGCATTCAAAGAAGAGGGGAAGGAAGGAAGGTCTCCTGTTGTTGATTGTAAAAGGCACATAGGCTATCCCTGTTAAGAAAAGGAAGTTTATCTGGTGTCGTAATCCCTCAGTTGGGAGTTAGTTGAGAAAGGAAGTTTTCGGGGTAAGTAATTGCTGCCAGACCAATATACTCCATGCCACTAGTTGCCCCAAATCCATATGTTTACTTTGGCATTCCTTGGGATTAGCAAAATCATGTCCGCAAAGCTTGCGAGTCCTCTAGAATTCCGACTAAGAACCAGTTGTCATAATCTAGCGAGGCCTTTGCCATTACTAATTTTACAAGCTATGAACCTTGAAAGTAATCTTCTCTGTTTAAGAAGGTGAGAGAAGAAATGCGATCTACCGTCTTTTTCCTATTGTTCCCAAAAGTTGCTTCTTTTTAGGTAGTATGTTTTAGAGAAAATAGCACTAATAATTAAAATTGGAACGGCTTATTTAAATGTAAGGCGTCAAGAAATTTTTTAAAAAAAATTTAAGAAATTATATTACCAAAACAGCATAAGCTACAATTTACAATTCTAAAACAAGGAAAACTAAAATAATTACAGCTACTAATTAAAGCTCAACTGACAAGCAGCTCAAACTAACACACATCATCTAAATATTCCATCGTATTCTCATTGCCAGACCCATGCCTTCGTGCTTCCCATGTGCCATGAGGCCCTCTCTTATCAAGTTAACAATGCAACCCACAAGCTCGTACTTGTGTCTCTCTTCATGCTTATATAAACATCGATTCCTCTCCCCCTATAAGTGATAGATCACCATTTGAAACGAGGTTTTGATTATAAGACCATCTGGCCGTCCTGATCGAGTTTCCTGTATAATATCTGCTAACACCACACTCCACTGACAGGATGAGTACTTGAGCAAGCTCAGAGAAGAGATAAAGAATGGTAAATATTCTGAAGTAGAGGTAAAGGAAGATGGATTGATGGTGGTAGGTAACAGACTATGTATTCCGGATATGTTAGAGTTGAAGGATGAAATTTTGGATGAGGTACATAATGTGCCTTATGTAATGCACCCAGGAAGTACGAGAATGTATATAGATTTGAAGGAGCATTTCTGGTGGAAATGAATGAAGAAAGAAGTTACAGCATATGCTAAAAGATGCTTAATGTGCCAGCAAGTCAAGGTTGAGCATCAAGCACCTTCAGGCAAGCTTAAACCTTTGTCGATTTCGGAATGGAAATGGGAGAAGATTACGATGGATTTCTTGATGGGATCAAGAACCAGTAGGAAGCATGATGCAATATGGGTGATTGTGGATAGGCTAACCAAGTCTGCTCATTTCTTGCCAATT
>JANSVB020000042.1:283550-297575 GCA_025504935.2 Erythroxylum haughtii
TTAGTCTTGGGGGGCAATAAACTTAGTTTTGTAGGGGCTATAACCCTACTTAGTTTACTATATATATATATATATATATATATATATATATACTGAAAAAAAATTAGTTTTGTAGGGGCTATAGCCCTTGCTAGCCCCCCCTGGATCCATCCCTGCTAATAATAATAATACTACAAAAGCTAATAATAATAATAATAAAACAAAAACAAATATGAAAACACAGTAAATAATTAAAAATAATACTAACAAGAATATGCAACTTACATTAAACATTAAAGAAGCACAAAGTAAAAGTGTGCATCTAGAAACTGGTTGTTGGGGCGAAGGCAGTTTCCTCGTGCCATGCATACAATACCAAATCAAAAAAATATCTGTTTACTTGATGTACTAGTATAACAACTGTTCCGGGGAAGGAATTGGTAGTTTCACCGGGAAGGACATCGACAAAAAAGGAAATTTTTCGAAAGCCTCGTATCATTCACCCAAAATCACAACCGAAACTGAGTGCACGGAGCATCAACCAAAAACTTAGCTACCCACTTTTGCATTATCGATCTTATATACCTAGACATGGCGTTTCTTACTCTAGAAAATCACCATCCTGTCTCTTCTGTAGGCTGAGCTGCAAAAACAAATTTAAAGCTACCAATTACAAGAAGAATAATAATCATATTAGCTCATCAAAACATGGATTTAATGAGATAAAACATTCTAACATATAAAAGACATAGATCCAGTCACACTAAAGAGAACAGAAGATCAAGTAAGAGGTAAAACAAACACAGTTTTGCATATGAACTTCTTAGGAAAAAGCGGATGTCCACAATTACATGCATGAACCACCATTGCTATAAAAGACTTAGATTTGTACTCCAACCTGTTGAATAACTTTGAAAAATAGATAACTATGTACTATTGTGAATCAAACGATTATAATGAGTAGATTAAAGAAGAAACTTCAAAAAACCTGTTGAAAGCATCATTAAAACTCTTAACACAAACCATGCATCAAGTACGAAAGGAGGCATAATAGAGTAACTTACCGAATCAACTCTCTTACCAACAAGGAAAGGAAGCAGTAAACAACCAATGCACCTGTAAAACTTCTTTGTCTACTAAGAGTTGATTTGTATACTAAAAGGGAAAAAAATTACAAGACACAACCGCACTAGCTTAGCAGTTAATTTTAACCCATAAACATAACAATCCTTGTTTAAACCATTTTAAAAGAACAACAATAAAGCCCAGCTGGGATAAAAAGCCATAACAACATTCAATATTCGAAGAGTGAAGCTGTTGAGGACAAGTGAAGATTAAAGAGCAGTGACCTGGTGGTAGACTTGAAAGGCTATGAGTAGACAATACACCAAAGGATCGATGGGCAAGGAGACCCAATATTTTTCAAAAATAAAACAAACCCTAAATGCCTTTGCCAATTCACGGCTCCTCTAAGCATCAACCTCTATGGGCCCCATCATCGATATCGACTTCATAATGTCAAATTGCTTCGACGGTGGTGTTGATATACTTAATCCCTCTGGACTCACAATCTCGGTAGCCATTAAAGGAACAAATCACAGAACTCCAAGACATCAATCGACAAAACCAAAACCCAAATCCAATGTTTAGAGCATGATAAACGAAACACTCGAGAGTTCAAGCGACAAGGTCAATCCAAAACCCCTTAAAGAAAAAAAAAAGACCCAAATTCCAATTAAACAGAACAAACAAAAAGTGTGAAAATTTTCCTGAGAAAGTGCAACAATGAGCAAGGAGATCAATGATTTAGCTAACCCTAGAAATCAAAAAAAAAAAGAAAAAACCACAACAACCTCATAAATTCACAAATCACAATGAATGAGAAGTCAAAACCTGTTAGTACTCCGCTCGCTCCTCATATGAAGCTCAGTGCATCCCTATCTCTAAAGAAAGATGTAGAACGATAGTATATAACTAAAGTACCATATGCAAATGTGGTTGATAGCTTGATGTATGTTATGGTGTATATAAGGCCCGACATTTCACAGGCAGGTGGGGTTGTAAGCAGGTATATGCATGATCCTGGAAAGGAATATTGGCAAGCTATGAAATAAATTCTACGGTACATTCTGAACACTGTAGATGTTGGTTTGGTATTTCAGCGGGATAAGCTAAACGGTCAATGTGTAGTTGAATATTGTAATTTCGACTATGCCAGTGATTTAGATAAACGTCGATCAACTACTAACTATGTGTTTACTCTTGCAAAGACACTAGTTAGTTAGGGGTCTACCTTACAGAAAACAGTTGCTTTGTTGACTACATACGCAGAGTATATAGAAATTACAGAGGCTGTGAAGGAGGCAATTTGGCTTCAAAGATTATTTGATGAATTGGAAATTGGATAGAAGCATGTCAAAGTACATTGTGATAGTCAAAGTGTCATTCATTTAGCGAAGGGTCAAGTTTATCATGCAAGGACAAAGCACATTGATGTTCGTTATCACTTTGTTTGAGAGGTTTTGGAAGAAGGTAGAGTAGTAATTCAAAAGATTAAGACCACTGAGAATCCTACTGATATGTTGACAAAGGTGATGACTACGGTCAAGTTCCAACATTGTTTGGACTTGATCAATATTACTAAAAATTGAAGATGGGCGTTATAAAGCGCATTTGAAGACACTATTATAGATGAGTTCGTGAGAGATTTGAAGATGCGAAATATGTTCAAGTGGAGAATTATTGACTTGTGACATTTTTATCCCATATTGAAGAATTACAAAGATAAGGGAGCCTTTTTAAGTTATAAAAGGAAGACTCCTTCACATATCTTAAGCATCCAAAAAATTGTATTTCATAAGATAAATTACCTTCTCTCCTTTTGTAGTATTTCACTTGTATTATTTTCAGAAAATAATGAAATATCAATTTAATAGTGTCTGAGGAAGTAGGCATAATTAGTTGAACCTCGTTAAATTATGATATTCTTTATTTGTCTATTTAATGGCTATTGTCGGGTATAGTTGTAGTGAATTATTGTGCTATTAAATTACATATCTAGGAAAATTCTGTCTAGAAGATTGGAATTGAAGTGGGACCGTCTGTGACCCTCCAGTCTTTTCTAAAAATTTACCTAGTGTGATTTTTCAGTACAATCGTTTACACTCTATTCACCTAGACAACAGTGGTTAAGCTGAATTTGTCATTATCGAAGGAAATTAACCCGGAGTTTCTCAACGATACTCCCAGTCCAAAGGTCTACTTTCAAAATTTATTAAATGATCAAACAATCTTATTAGCTCATGTTTGATTCTTTTTACGATACCATAATCATGAAATTTTGAAGTTGGCACTTAAAATTGATTCTTTAAAATAATTCCGGAACGGCTAACTTATTTTTTTTTCACAACACTTCGATTACAAGTTTTTTTCAACAATCTCCTTAACATAAGAGGCAATGTTATTTCCTGCTTCAATGTTGCTGCAGGCAGCTAAGCTACCTTTCATAGTATGAATGCATCATGTATCAGCAAATTTCAGCAGCCTCAAATCACAATAAACATAAAAATAAAAAACAAAGACAAAGAAGACGAAATTAAGGAGGACCTTGCTGCTGCTGCTGGTCGCCTTCATTCTGCAGAAAGGTTGGGAAAACATGAGCACCTCCTAGAGAGGAAGACGGTGCTCCCGTCCTTGGGACAAATTGTGGGGACGTATATCAGCTCATCACACCCATCAGTTCGGTGCCTCTTGAAATCGAAAAGCGTACAAAACATGGCAATGAAGATAACCAGATAGTTCAATGCATACCTCTGGCCCACACACTGGTGGGGTCCAGCTCCAAAGGCTAAGAATTGTTTCTTGAACAACTGATCCTCTTGCCGCTCCTCCGAGAACCGGTCCGGGTCGAACATGTCCGGTTCACTGAATCCTTCCAAACAGCTATCCAAAACCGAAGGAAACACTATTGCACCCTTCGGGATCATGTATGACTCGGTCAACTGGAAGTCTGTCATGGCGATATGTGGGACCAAGGTGGCCGGAGGTCGGTATCTGATCACCTCACGTGCCACCGCCTGCGTGTATTTCATTTCTCTAATCTGGTCAGCAGAGATTAGATTATCGGATTCCGGCGACCAGATTTTGGCAACCTCCTCTCGTACTCTTGACAGCACAGTAGGGTGCGAGTCGAGCAACGCCACCGTCCAGAGAAGGGACGACGAAGAAGCGTCCTGGGCTGCGAAGAGGAAAGTGAAGAGGAAACTAGCAATATGGGCATCGGTTGAGTGTGCCGAAGCTGGTTTTCCTGTGCTTCGAGCTTCTGAAGTTTCTCTGATAATTTCTTGCATGAAAAAGTCGACCAAACACGAAGGCTCATGGTTGTTCTCCATCTTTGCTTTGCTCTTCCGAGTGCACTCCGCAAGTTCCTTCTCCAAGCGGCCTAATGCGAGCCTGGCGTTTCTAAACGCGAAGCCAGGAAGGTCTATAGGAAGCTTAATTAAACCATTGTTTAACAAGTTGTAATCGCTATTGAACTCCTCCCGGTACTCCTTGGTCAAATACGGTCCCACGAAGACAGTCTGTGAAGTCTCAAGGTTCAAGTCCCGAACAAGGAAGCGAAGACAGATAGGTTGGTCAGGTTTTTGAGAGCAAATTCTCTCCCATTTATTCAAGTGACGAAGGATGATCTGCTGTTGGATGTCTATGTAGGTGAAGAGCGCTCTGGGAGAAAAGCTCGGAGCCATTCGACGTCGAACGTCCTTATGGTCCTGTCCGAACAAGGACATAAGGTTGTCCTCCCCAAAGATCTTGGTCCCGAACACGTTAACCACAAGCAAAAACGCGTCAGGGCGGAGATTGGAGAATATGACATGGGAGAGATCGCTGCTGCGTAAGAAGACCAAGAACTTTCCCAGAATGTAGTCGACGGAGAAGCCTGTTTGGGCGGAGATAAGCGAGTGGGTTTTCCAGAACTTGGCAGGGTTTCTGATCAAGGAAATTGCATTTCCCAGAAACGGAACCACAAACACGGGCCCCGCAGCTTGACGTTTCTTTTTCAAGTACGATACCTGTTCAAGAAACAAAACCAACAAGATCAACGAGATGGCGATGGGAGTTACGGAGAATGCACAGAATGAGAGGAAGGTGAACATTCTGTGATCTTCAAGGTGGTAACTAACAGGAAGATATTGCCCTTGACCTTGGGCTTGGGTGGATGCAAATGCATTGCAAGTTGGTGTTAATATACAGTGGAATGCATGGATGCCACTTGTTTATCGTATTACTTAAGAATTTTTAAATTACTTTGAAAGCAAGAAAATAAAAAATGTTGTCCAATATACTCAACAAGATTTTATTGTGATTTCTTAATCATGATATCTTATGCATTTCGTGCGTGTATATGCAAAGGCTCTATTACTTCTCCATAATTTTTATTGTGCTTCTAGGCACAATGGAATGGGAATGTACTTTAATTAAAATTGAGTTAAAAATAATAAAAAAAGAAGATAATTCGATTTAGAAAGTTATATGAAATGGTCTTCAATAATAATAATCACAAGTAGATGGTTTGGACATGGCATCACGTATGAAATTGAGTGCAAGATCTCTGTATATGCTAGCTGGATCCTGAATCCCTTGTCCACTTACATTTACCAATATAAGGCGACTATTATGGAATATTAATTCAATGCACAATAATAGAAGTATAGGCGCATATCTTATTCAGGTCAGCTGTTTCGAAACTGTTAGTCATTGCACGTGGCATCACAAGCTTGCAAGCAATGTCAACCTGTATTAAGTTCATGCAAAAGCAGAAAAGGAAACAACCCTCATGGTTTGTATCTAATTTCTAAGAACCAAATGTATGTCAAGGGTATAGTTTTATGTTCGAATAATGATAGTGGTTGGGTCGGTCGTGCTAGGCTCAAGTTCAGATTCAGAATAGCGTATGGGCCGATCGGCCCATCCTTTGATGATTGACCTAATTCTTGTAGGTATTAGCTATATAAATTTATTACCTCATCATAAAAAATGTATGACTCTCGAGAACTCTAGTATTCTTTATTCACTAGCCACCAAAACTCTCACAAAAAATTAACTTAAGCGTCGGAGGGGCCTACCGGTAGTCAACCCCTGATGTGCCTTATTGTTTTGCAGGTATCTTTATGCCAAAGTCAACCAATCATATGGATCCTAGCAACAGCGCCCAGCTCCATCAAAATCAGATAGAATCAGATAGGAATAGCTTATGATTTGCTACATATGCCATCTGAGTTTCTTCTATACCACTTTAGGGACGGAGCGACCAACAAAACAAGAACGTATATGTGCTCAAAACTCCGAATCATAATAAGTTAATAACCTTCTCAATATCTCCTCCTCTCACCTTATTAAAGCTTCGGCTGTTAAAAGAATTCAATATCAATGTTGAGTTAAATTCACTTGGAGCATACCGACCCACCGCCATGAGGTAAAGTTTATATATCTATAAGACTTTTCCTTACTATTATTGTAACTAAACAAATAATTACAATGACTTCAGTGACATCACTGGGTTATAATGTATGTCTGTTGACTTCAATGACATTGTTGAGTTATTATGTTTATTCCAAAAAAAAAAAAAATTCTATTATTGTACATATCGTGATTGTAATCAATAACATAATAAAACAATTTTAATACTTTATTAAGCATATAACTTGATGGGGTAGATCAGGCTCAGAAGGCATTTTTATTGGATATCATACCTAAAAAGGGTAGTCCAAGTTCGACTTATATGTGAAAAATATATTAAATTCAAAATTAAAAATAGATAACTAATTTTGCAAGAATTAGTCGATTAAAATAAGTCAAAGTCTCTCATCACTTAATAAATAAATTAACGTTAGTTTTTGAATATTTAATATTAAAAATAAAATTTTTATAATAACTACTTAATAATTAAAATTATAATAAGATCATAATATTCACATTACAATCGTCCTAATCATTGTTTCTCGAGAACAACAAAATTAGCGTGGACCATATTTTTTAATTAAAATATTAAAATACGTAAATAAATTTATAGGTGTTTATTTAAAAAATCATTTAATTGAATAAAATACTATTTTCTATATTTTTGGATATTCTGGTTTACATAAGCCAAAATATCTCACACAAAAAATTATATCTTGATATTGCGTGTGCCTTTTTCTAATTAGAGTAAAAGTTATGTAGTAGGAATTGTTAATAACTAAAAATAAAATTAAATAAGAAAAGATGATAAAAACTTGCAACACTCGTAAACCCAACAATGTCAACTGTGTATTAAATATGTTTGGCAGCATCTTCCACTAAAAAAGAAAAGATATTTGCTTTCAAGGCCAGCCTTGTTCCAGACTACAATATTGCATTTTGAAGCAACTAGCTTCTAATTGAACATCTAATTATGGTACTCATATTTACCAAATGCTTCCACTGGTTTGCAATTCTCCCATCTAAAAGTCATTAATGTTTTCCATACAATATTTTCAATCAAAACTCCTTATATAGTCAACTACATTAGGATACCACAATATATGAAATCCTAATCAAATCAAAGTGATATTATTAAGTCTATTTTATTATTAATATTCTTTTTTGCAAAAAATATTATTAATTATTTTTATTCTTAAAAATAATTACTATTAAATTTACTCTATATTTAAAACTAATTTTTATTCAAATTTATTTAACTATTTTAAATATTACTTCAAATAATATTCATATTTCAATCACTTGTTTTTTAATGTCACAATATTAATTTCCAGTCTTATATTAGTTACATTTAAATAAATATAATTGAATAACTTTTTAGTGTAATACAAATTATTTAATCATTTTTATACTTTAGACATGAGATAGTTGTTAATATTTTGTAATTTTATTAAACATATCATTAACTTTAAAATTTGTCAGAAAAATGTACAAGTTACAACAACAACAATAATAATAATAATTGTGACATTTTGTGATTTAGTTACAATTAGGCATTTTGTGTTTATTTTTCAAATTTGAATGTGTTATGTTAAAAAATAATAAAAAATTGTTACTTTTTTTTAAATGTGTATTTGACTTAAATGAAATTTATGCTGCTTTCAACTTATTTTAATTAACTTGTTTGTTTTTTATAATAAATTTAAAATTAGCAATATAATGTTAAAACACATACAATTTATTTTTTAAATAATTATCTCTTTGAATTTTTTGTTTTTATTTAAATAAACTTTTTTCTTTATTATTATTACTAATATAAAATTACGTTTATTAATTTATGAAATCAATACATTGATCATGTTATGTACTTCATTTAAATTATTTACTTAGTTGATAAATTTTATTTTAAGAAATATTATTTAAGGTATAAAAATATATTTAAGAAATTTACTCCTTTAAATATAACTTTCTCATCTTTTATCATATTCCTCTATCATGATATTAAAAGCAAAAGATATTATTTATTTTTTAATAATTTAAACAAACTAAATAGGTCGATTGAAAATTATGATAAAAAAACAATCCAAACACACCTGCTTTCCCCTAATAATTATTAATTAATAGGTCTTCTACCATGTAAAACATGCAGTTTAAACTAATAAGGGTAAAATTGTCTCTTAACCCTAATTAATTCATCTCTTATTAAAAATATATTTACATCGGTTCTCCTGCTATCTCTCCTTTCTCAACTCCAATCCAAATGGCTGGAATTCGTCTGCCGCCGGAGGATTCCGACCTCTCTCAACTGCAGCCACGAGCTGCCACTGGGGATCATATCTCCGATGACGAGAGGTCCGTGGCTGCTGACTCCTGGTCCATTAAGAGCGACTACGGCAGCACTCTCGACGACGATCAGCGCCACGCCGATGCCGCCGAGGCTCTTTCTGCCGCCAACTTCCGTGCTGCTTCTGATTACAGGTTTAGTGATTTTTTTGAAGAATTCCCTCATTTATGTGTTTTTATTACACTTTCAATTGATTCAAGATTTTTTTCGTCCCATCTTTGGGAGATGATTGATAGAATTCTGCATAATATTGCTTCACGAAATTGGATTGGTTCAGTTGTTAGGAATTGGGTTTGGATTGGTTCAGTTGTTAGGAATTGGGTTTGATATCTTTTTCAATACCTGCATCAAAATTACAACTTTCAGTTAGTGATACTTAAGTAACTGATAATACTTCATAAATCGAGGCATTTGCATTCTGTTTCTGTAGCCATTATTGGTGATATGTCTGTAGTGAAGTGGTAGTACTTCCTGCAAAACCTTAAAAACACTTTGGTTGATGTGCACAACAGCTCTGACAAGGATGAAACAGACGCCGAAGGAGTTGCGTCCATGCTGGGTATGCAGAGCTATTGGGATGCTGCATATGCAGATGAGTTGTCCAACTTTCGTGAACATGGCCATTCTGGTGAAGTTTGGTAATACTTTTTGTTGATTCGTGCCAATTTGTGTAGCCTTAAGTACTTCTACTTTTCCTCTGCAGGATATCTTTTGCCTAGTGGAATATAAATAATAGGTTTCTCGATAGTTTGGTTTAATCTCTTGGATGTCTCATTTGTGAAATGTAAGTGGATATTTGATTTTAGTTTCTTGCCCCTCCTACCTGGAACTTTTGGTACTTTCCCAATTGTAAAGCAACAGTTCTTGAATCAGACAATTCAGATAGGACATTTAGATCTCTGCCTCTGTTGAAACTAAAAAAACAAAGAAATAGAAGATCATATCATGCATACTATTTTCACATGAATTCGAGTGGTTAACTCTCGATTGAGACATTTGTTTTACTTTGTGGTGCTCTTGCAACAATTTTGAGCTGTGACACAAAGATAGACGCAACTCCTTAATGTAGCCAGACATCGGATAATTTTCAGGTCAGAATAACACTATGGGGAAATGTTATTTGGATGTGGACTTCCATATATTCTCCTTTAGATTCTAAAATTATACTAATTTTATCTAAACCTTTGAGATTGAGGGAATTATCCTATACAAGAGTAATGCTACAGTTTGGGCTGTAATTTTAGACTGGAAATTCCTTTAAAAGTGAGTATTTTTAATACAATTAATTTTGCTGTGCATAGTTTTCCATCATTGGACTTAATTGCTGCAATTTATTTTTTACTTTTGTGTTCCACATTGCTTATATTATTTTGAATTCATTTATTTCATCTTTCCCTCTCTCTCTCTTTTTTTTTTCTAAATTAAATTTCCTTATTTCTCTTTATTTCGTAGGTTTGGGGCTGATGTAATGGATGTTGTTGTTTCTTGGACCAAACAGTTGTGCATAAACATGTCACTAGGTCACTTTCCCAATCACGTTGACCATTTCAAGTCTGAACCTGTTGAGCAGGGAGAAAAGTATTTGTCCAGCTGGACAGTGCTAGATGTTGGGACTGGCAATGGTTTGCTGCTGCAAGAACTGGCTAAGCAGGGGTACACTTACGAGAACTTTCCTATAGTTCTGGTATTAAGTTAGATGGATAGAAAGAGTCTTTCTGATATCATTGCTCACTTTTAGATGGATAGAAAGAGTCTTTCTGATATCATTGCTCACTTTACTCCCATTTCTAACATATGGCAACGTATCATATTTACCATAAAATAGATACAGTGTCTTGAAAGTTATACCCCTCACTCCTAAGTGATCTTTGAAGAATTTAAAGTGACGTCAAAAAGTAACTTGGTTGTTCATACAAATGGACAACAACAATATTGTCTTTTTCAAGAACAGGCATTTATTTGCTTAATTATGACCATGGTGTACTATGCAATCAATTGAATAACTGGATCATTCCTCAAAATTTGTTAGCAATTCTGGGATTTGATGGGTATTTTATCGAGTATATGTCATTGTTTAGCCACTAGGCTAAAAGTGTTTTGATTAAAAATCTTGGATATAGAAGTTCTAAGGAAAAAAATCTACTCTTTCATGCATATTTAGATGATATCACTGCATATGTTGGAAAAGGAAAAGATTAGTTACATGATAATGTTTTCTACAAGATTTGTGTTGTAAAATTTTTCGGGTAAAGCTTGTTGAGTAGCTTGTTATTTGAAGGAAGGTTTTTGTGTGAAAGTCTGAACTATAATTCATTGGTGTAGGTTAATTAAAGTTTCTTAAAGTGCTTAATAACAAATAGAATTCATTTTAATTTACAACCACTGTAACTATATTTAAGTTGTTGAATTTATTGTAGTTGGGTATACCAAGAAAGATCAGCTTATGTATTAAGAATGGTGAATGATCTTCATAGCTGAATGGACAGCTTTGCAAATAAAAGGCTGATTGGTTGGGGAACATATTAAACCACTAAATTTTGCTAAAGTATTTCTTTATAACTTAGATGATGGAGAACATGAGGAATAATTAATACCAAAATCATTTATCACTTACCAGCGCAGGACCTTTTGATTGCAGGTAAGAAAAAAATGTGAATATAGTCTCATGTTGGTACTTACTAACACATATTTTTGGAAAAAGTATAATCCGTTAATCAAACAGGAAAACTCTCCAAGGAGAAAATGATTGATTGACTCTGGAGAATATTTGACATGACTGAACATTGAATTCATTTGTTCTATAATGTCTACAAGTGGCAGAAGGTTTCAGAAATATGAAATCTGCAAGAAGTAGCATGCATATGGGACACTTTTCCCATGTCACTTTGTGATCATAAATCATATAGGTCTTTGTTGTACCATGTCTTCTTGAAAATTCTTAAGTGTTTGCTGTGTTTCCCAATATCAAGGATGGCCTTTTCCCTCAAGATCTTCAAAACATTTGTTGTAGTACTTATGCTAAATTGTTGACATCCGTTAACAAATGTGTCATTTTCCAAATTGTAGACTTCCATTATGTGATCTTAAATGTTCAACCTCCATTACCAATATTGCTGGTAGGAGTTTGTGTGTGAAAGAGCACAAGAGAACATAACTTGCTCAAAATTATTGCCAGATGGTGTACTTTGATCTGGTTTGCATTACTCAATCAACAAAGTCTTTGCTGAAATGCTTATGAAGATAATAGTGTACTTCCACTGAGCTCTAAGGGAAATTAAAAATACCAAAGAAAACAAACTTGCACATCTTTTTGAAAAGAAAAAGAGAAAGTGCTCTATCCAATACATTTTTATGTTTGTATTCATTGTGGAGTATCAAAATCTTAGAAGATGCTGCTAAGTTGTATTTCACAAGAGCTTAACTGAAACCTACTTTGGAAGGGACAGAGTATCATCAATATTGTTGTATTCATTTGGAGAAATAAAGGTTTCACTTTTCCATTCTTCACGATATGCATTTGAATGTTATTTTTTCTGTCTTTAGGTTCTGCGAGTTGACTGGAGTCGACTACAGTGAAGGGGCAATTGAACTTGCTCGTAGACTTGCTGTTCGTGATGGGTTTCCCAACATCGAATTTTTGGTATGCCAGAGCTGGGTTGTCTGTTCTTACTTTGATAGCAGATATCTGTATTGTAAGAGAGGATTGCATGGTCTTTTTTTAATTTTATTTATTAAAATTCTTAATTCTTTTTTAGCATTTAATTTATTGATATTTAGCAGATTGAGTTTTTCTCCAATAAAACTTGCATAAATTAAGGGACTTCACGGAAAAAAGTTTATCATAACAAGATCTACATTTCCACATGACACGGAATGTTGTTGGGGTTACAGTTCATTAGTACAGTTCATTAGTATAGCGCTAGGTGGAAGCTTTCCTGTACTTATTAACTCATTTGCTGATGCTCCATGAGAACCTTGTTCGTAGGGGAAATTCATAAACCAAGATTCACAGACACCTACCTTGTTCATCAAGTACTAGTCATTGTTCCCAGTTTCAGTTTTTGTTGACTATTTATCTTCCTCTTTTCATCAAGATATTTTCCTAAATCCTTTATCATATCCCACATTTGATATGTTAACCTCAAAAGCTTTTCTTTTTATTAAATGAATTATTGCGAGTCTTATTGGTTCTTAGGATATCTTCAGTGCTAGTCTCCTCATTCCTAAATGTTATTTAGAAACTTACAAAGGTCTACGCAATACCATTTCTAGAAAAGGTTTGCTGGTGAATCATTTATCTCTAATCACATCGAGTCTTCTTAACAAGCTTTAAAGGAATCCTGTTCATTTATTACACTCACTTGGGGATGAATGCTTATAAACTCTTCGCATAATACTAATAGTCTGGGTATGTCATTCATGTGAATGACAATGCATGTTTTTCATGATTTTGGTCCTGCTGTAGTTCATACTCTGTAGTCAATGGCCAGAGTCTATAGGAGCATCAGGTAAAGTTATTACCTGATAGTCATTTATTTCTGATCACATTTAGTCTTCTTAAAAAACTTTACAGGAATCCTGTTCCTTCATTAAGCTCGGGGATGAATGCTTGTAAACTCTGCACATGATGTTAATAGTCTGGGTTTGTCATTCATGTGAATGACTACTCATGTTTTATTATGGTTTTGATCTTGCTCTAGATCGCCAATGGCCAGAGTGTATAGGAGCATCATAAAGTTATTACCTGATATTTATTTATTCTGATCACATGTAGTCTTCTTAAAGAGCTTTATAGGAATCCTGTTCATTCATTCGCTCAGGAATGAATGCTTATAAACTCTTCAGATAATGTTAATAGTCTGGGTTTGTCATTAATGTGAATGACAACTCATGTTTTATTATGGTTGTGATCCTGCTGTAGATCGCCAGAGGCCAGTATGTATAGGAGCATCAGGTAAAATTATTACCTGATAGCCATTTATTTCTGATCACATTTAGTCTTCTTAAAAAGCTTTAAAGGAATCCTGTTCATTCATTACGCTCAGGAATGAATCCTTATAAACTCTTCAGATAATGTTAATAGTCTGGGTTTGTCATTCATGTGAATGACAACTCATGTTTTGTTATGGTTTTGATCCTACTGTCGATCATCCTCTGTCGTCAATGGCCAGAGTGTATAGGAGCATCAGGTAAAGTCATTACCTAATAGTTTTTCTTCTTCCCTCCTTGAGCTACTTACTCCTTCA
>JANSVB020000042.1:329849-341259 GCA_025504935.2 Erythroxylum haughtii
CTTTTAGGATCTACTTAAGGAACTGTTTGGTTAAATGTGCTTTTGATGGTATGTTCAATAGATAGCTAAAGTATTCATAAGACCCTTAAACAAGCTAGATTTGAGACTAAGAAGTGTGTTTTTGTGCTTGAGGGAAATGATTTTGTTCCTAGCTTTCCTCAAGGCAATGGATTTGTGAAATACTGAAGTCTTTCTATCTCCATGTGTCAACCAATCAACTCTGGCTCTTTGTTTCATTAGGGAATAATAAAAAAGGAGTGTCTGAGTGTAATTGTGCAATGCTTTTTTTTCTTCCTTCACTTGGAAAATTTGACGATCAGGATTGCTATATCTAGCCTATTGAATAATCTCCAATTCCATCTTAGCAAAGTTGAGTAGGTGATCTGTATTGCCAATATTAACACTATATAATAACTTCATTTCTTGCCTAATGAGCTGCATCTTCTTTGTGTAAACAAACTATTTGGTGCCTCTGATATCAACTCTCGATGCTTTCCATATGCTATCCTCAAATCCAGATAACTCCAAAAGAAAATTGTTGAACCTGAAAGGATAATTAGATCCTACAACAACTATTGTGGTTAAAATAGGGAATGATCAAACAAATAATTAATGGAAAACATGGAAAAGCAGTTAGGGAAGGTTGTCATCAATCTTAGGTTTCCAACACTTCTTTCTAACTTGTTCTTGATTAAGAGAGGACCAGATTGCTTGCTGTCCAAAGCGTTGAAACACCCCCTCTAGGGAATGTCAGTGAATTGCTTCATCTAGACAATTGGCAAGTT
This sequence comes from Erythroxylum haughtii, assembly GCA_025504935.2. Classification (NCBI taxonomy): domain Eukaryota; kingdom Viridiplantae; phylum Streptophyta; class Magnoliopsida; order Malpighiales; family Erythroxylaceae; genus Erythroxylum; species Erythroxylum haughtii. The sequence continues at coordinate 330,635 of JANSVB020000042.1, forward strand.
CCTTTCAAAGATTATATGCAGATCTTATTCCCTCTGCTTCCTCCATTTTTAAAATAGAGTTAAAATCCCCTGAGAGCATCCTAGGAATATTGATTGAAGTTGTTAGAACCTGATTTAATTCCACAAAAAATTCCTCTGATAAGCATTGTATTATGCATATATGAATAAAATGCACAATTGTAAGTTAAAATGTGCTGTAACAATCTATAAGTGCACCATCTAGTCATGAATGCTAAAAGAAGTAGAAGATAAGGCTTCAGAATTACATAAGGCAATAACCCTTACATTGGGATGATAAGAATGGTTAGAGGGGATTTTCCATTTAGCTAGGAGGTAGTTCAACAGACTACAATACTCCTTTTTATTATAGTTTCCAATTTTCTAGCAATTGTCACTTTATTTTTCAAAATGATGTCCCTGATCATCAACTGCTTATTAGGGGTATTAGCCCCTCTTACATTCTAGATGAGAATGTTCATGACGCTGACTCCATTAGGGAGAGTTTTTTTTTCTTCCTATTAGATCTTCTAACAATTGCCTCAAATTCTTGTTCTTTTTGTGCTTGCTGCTGAGTTTGTTTTCTAGATGTTTAAATAGTGTATTTCTCCATACTATCAGCATTCTCATTCTCTTTTATAATTTCATCAGACCCTTCTAGTTGCATTTTCCTTTTTTTATTTCTCCATACTAACCTGAATGATTACTTTGCCTCCTACATTGAGACATTTAGTTATAGTATTGTCTAATTTTGGAATATTAGTTGACACTTTGTCTGCTTCTATTGACAATTACATTGCATTCTCCTCATTCAACTTATTGCCTATAATTAGAGCATCAGTTATATCATTGTTTGCTGCATTTGGAGTTTTGCGTGTAGTATTGTTAGTTGCACCAGGAATTACAATTGAATTCTCTACGTTCAACCGTTTATGTACATGACTTATCTCCATTAGTTCTTGGTGATTACCTGCTTTGAACACCCTCCTTGTTAGTTTCCATAATTGTTTCTTACCAGGATGAGGCATCTATGCTTATGTGACCTTCAACTGGTCCTCTACTGATTGTAGGTCCTCATAATTGTTTCTTACATGGCTAAGGCATCCATGCTTATCTGACCTTTAACTGGTCCTCTACAGGCTACAAGTCCTCACTTAGTCCAAGATATGGGATAGTATTAGGTAGATCAGATAGTGAGGGAACTAATATGCATACTCTTGCACAATTGATGCATTTGGTTTTAGCTGTTGGTTGATCCAAAGCTATAAGTTTTCCTATGAAACTAGCAAGATGACTTAGTCCATTAGTGGTCCATTATTCAAGAGGGACCTCATGTAGACATAATTACACTTAAGTTTGTGGGTGTTTTAAAGAAAATTTTAATGGGCAACTAGTTGACCATAAAATTCATAGAGTGGGACAAGATTTGGTTACAAATTTAACACAATAATGATAGTATGATAATTACTTTCAATATTTATATAAATACATTAATTCTATTGGAGATAAAAAATTTGCCTATTCCACCTATTTCATCTAAAAACACATTTTCTTTTTCAAGAAATTCATTGAAATAGTTTTTTTTTTAATTCTTGAAGTTTAATTGATAGTTGTAGTTATAGATTTTGAAAAATGAAATCAAAGACATGCAAGGGCTTTCCATAGTTCACATAGATAAGTGAAACTTATAATATCAAAAAATATTGCTTAGATGATGAAGGACAAAAATCAGTAAAGAAGTACCTAACTTTTTATTGCCAAGAATCTTAAATAAGATATAGTATTTAATGTGTTAGAAAAGGAGAAATAGTTTTTTTAGTGGTGGAATAAGTAGGTCATCAATAAAACTACTGAAATATTGATAATTAAGAATATGAATGAATTGTGTTCTCCATACGGAGTAATTTTTGGCATTAAATTCAACTAAGAAAGAATGGTGAGTAGAAATAGAAATGAAATTAAATATTGGAGGTAATAACAAATTAATCAGGAAAGTTGCTCACTTTATTTTTATGAATCTAATAATGTATTAAGATAAGGTCTAAGGAGGATTATTTATATTAATTCACTACATTTACAACAACGATTACTAATATTTATAATTATAATTATAATAATAATTTAGGATGAGAATTAGAAATAAGTTAACATAAGGTCAGATAAAATCATGATCTCAACTTATGAAGAAAATTAGACATATTAGAGAATAAAAAAATCACTACCTAAACAATATCAATTGATAAGAAAAGAAAGTTATCATTCCTTATCAACTAAAGTTTGTACTAGATTGATGTAGAATCGTATTACTTTGTATTCTAACGTAGCATATGACCGTTGTCCCCTTTAGTAGAGACAGATGACAAAACAAAAAAATCTTGTCCTTCTGCGTGTTTGGTTACTGTCCCAAGTGATTTTTGTTTTGTCTCCGGATGACAAAAATAAAACTTTTTGTTTCTTTCAAAATTGAAGGACAAAATTTCTCGTCTCCGTCTCCGAGATAAAACACATAAATAACTTCCAGAAATACCCCTCCTTCCACATAACCAAAATTTTTATTCTTAATTATATTATTAAACTCATGATTATTATTATTATTATAAATTTTGTATTTATTATTATTATTATTATTATTATAAATTTTGTATTAATTATTATTATTATAAATTTTATATTTATTATTATTATTATTAATTTTGTAGTTATTATTATTATTATTATATGAAATTAATTATCTTATTATTATTATCATTATTAATTTTTTTTATTATTATACATTTTGTATTTATTATTATTATTAATTTATTATAATAATGATAATAATTTAGGGCGTTATTTTTTATTCTAAATAATCGTAGGAAGATAAAATTATTTAATTTTCATTATTTTATCAATAAATTTGGTCTTTCTTGAATTTTTCCAATTTTAAATTAAATTTGATTTTTTATTATTGAATTAGAATAAGTTACTTCTATGTTTCATCAAATTTATGTTTGTAATATTGCATCATTTTGTCTTACATCTAAGTAATATAAAAAAAAGCATTATGAGATCTTTTGGTGTACAGTTTTGAAATGAGACTCAAATAGATATAAAGGGGTTATCATAGCTTAGATCCTATTAATCTTCATTTGACATAAGTAACATGCTATCCTTTTACAGCTACCCTATAAAGTTAATGGTGTTCTGACTGTAGCACCCCACTCCTGCAAGACACGTACCCGACATTCTAAGGGATATCCGAGTCCATGCCTCACGAGGGTGGCATGCTAGAGCACTCAATCGTTCAAAACTTAGTATAATTTCTTTTAAAAATACAATCAAAATATGCAGAAATCGATAATCAATTCAGGCCTACTTTATTCGTAAACTTTTTCAATCATAACAATACAATCAACAAAACTTTCAATAGCCATTTGGGCCATTTCACAAATACAAAACACTTTAGACATAATGTCTTTCCATTACAACATAATTCAAATACACATTGTACAAAACTTTTTGGAGTACATATTGTACAAAAATCGTGGAATATACAATTCAATGCAAAAATAAAGAAATACAATGTAAATGCGAACTAATCCTTACCTCTATCCCTTACTTGCATGCTGAAGGTATACTCCCATTTGCCTAGCGGGATATTCATCTTATCCTGAAAAATAATTGCAAATTTTGGTTGAGTTTTGCGAACTCAATGAGTGACTATCATTGATGGCTCACCCAGTCACATAACATATAATTGATCACATTCACATCATTTCACATTTAATACAATTTAATCATTCCTATTATGCATATGCAGTGCATATAAGATCCACTTTTCATTTGTTACTGTGTTGTGACCTAGTACCTAAACTATCCCGTATCTATTGGATACCGGGCTCATTACTAACTGTCCCTTATCCTCTTAGGAGATATAAAGCTCATTTACATAGTGAGCCTTAGGCTCTTAATCACTTTCGAGCTCGAAACTCATTTTCACTCGTTAAGCTTTAAGCTCTAATCGGTGGCTACTCTGGTCATAACTACCATTATCTTTCATGCATTCATGAAATGGAATGCATCAATCACATTTACATGATCCCATTCAACCACATTCCCATATCATCAGACTTTAGTCCAGGATTCAACATTAAGTTGGAATCACATTTTCACTTATATGCAAATGCTTATGCAAAACACATTTATCATCAAATTATGTACACTTAGTTCATCTCATTCACATACAAGTAACACTTCAATATCCCAATCAATTCATCACATCATCGGACCTTCTGTTCAAAAACCAACACAATCAATCAATACAAAAATTCAAACAACACAAACAATGAAATGAGACCATCCAGGTCTACTCATAGTACGCTCCAAATTAGCATTGGCTTCCAAATTCTAGAAATGCCTAAACGTGGACACTTAACCTACACAACCCATTTATGCAAGACACACATTGCACACTCATTAATAATGGCACAATTATAAGCATTTATTCATGCACAATTGTGTATATAGGCTATGTACAATGCATGCTCAATGACAATCCCAGATACTTTACTAATTTCATATCTTAATCTCATTTTCATTTCATAACTTAATCGCTTATCAATTCTTTGAATCACAACCTCAATCCTTCGGTACTTTGATATCCATAACTCATCCCTAAATCTTTCTAATATAAACACGTATGTGACTAGTGAGGAAGAAAAACGGAGTATTTATATAATCATTTCTCCAAATTTTTCTGTTCTCATCACATACGCATTTTAGTTAATCTTTCTACTTCAAAAATCATTTCTATAACCTTTTATAACATTTTGATCAACAAATAAGAAAAATCAACATGTATGGAACACTCAAAATCTCCACAATCAGTTCACAGCAAATATGAATATCCCTATTTCTTAACCATTTTATAGTGACCTCATGATGCATGCTTCAGTTCATACAAAAATACATAATCATAATAAGCTTACTTGTTTAAAAGCTCCAACATTTGCAACAATCACGTAACCCTAATCCCTTATGCAACCACGAATATCAACTTGAAAGTTGACAGAAGGTTTAGTTTTTCATAGGGTAGAAGAAAGAAATATCAAAGTGGAAGTGATGACAATCAGAGAAAAGCAAGATTTAACTTTGGTAAAAATTTGATGAAAAATTCTGTGTTGGAGGAACTTTAGAGAAAGAAATTTGGAGAAAGCTAAAGGTAAGTACAGTAGCTCGTCTTCCAAAGGTAATAAAAATCTTAACTTTAGCTAGGACACCTGTCCATTTCTTATCCACTTATCCACTTTCCTTTATTAAGACTTACTTAAGTATAATTTATACTTAAGTTTAAAACTCAATAATACCACTACAATCACAAATTATAAACCTTTAAATCATTTTTAGATTTTTCCATAAACACAGCATTTTGGGTCAACTTTGTATGTTCTTTCTGACCCTGATGCTAAAGTTATTTTGCAACACTTTATTCTAGAAACATATACTCCTATGTCTTATGTCTCGATTGACACCAAAATCATTCAATTTGGTTTAGTGATTTGAAAGATACACCTCAAACATGTTCAGACTACTCTTATCCAAAACAGTAGACTATATACAACTTCCAACCAGAAATTGAACATCTTAGAGATAGAATCACAATTCAAAATTTTTTATATGATTTGTATCCCTATTTCTATAGTTTACTCCAAATAAAAAATCATCTCAATTGGAATCCTACAGGTCCAAATATAATCAAAATATTGAAGTGTGTTCAGCAAGATAATCCTATTTCACTGCTCCAACAGATTCTACACTTTCATTTGATCAACCTTTTTAAATTCGATTCAGAATGCTACAAGCTTTTTTTATAGGAAAGGTAGAAAAATGTGTTAGGAATCTATTGGTCCAAGAATCACTTCATTTGGAGGTCGGGTTATGAAGTTATGGCCAAAAGAATCAACCATGCTTATGTTGTACCTATCTCAAAACACTTAGCATAACTTCCACTAACGATTTCGGATTAAGGTTTTATTTGAATGGTTTCGAAGAGAAGTTCTAGATCTAAAACTTTCATGCAGACCTCAAAGGAAATTTCTATCATCTATAGTGTCAAAAAATGGGACCAGATGATAGGATCAAATGAACAACGCATCAGACGATATGACATCATCACCAGATAATATGATGTCATCAGACGATATATCCTCACCGGAAGAATCATCTTCACAAGATGGTACATCCTCACTAGAAGAAGCGTCCTCATCAAACAATACGTCCTCACTAGACAAAGTGTCTTCACAAGACGATATGTTCTCACCAGATGAAGTGTCTTCATAAGACGATACGTCCTCACCAGACGAAGCGTCCTCAAAAGATGATCCATCCTCATCAGATGAAGCTTCTTCACAAGATGATCCATCCTCACTAGACGATGCATCCTCATCAGATGACACGTCATCACCAGATGATACGTCTTCACCAGATAATACGTCATCACCAAACGATACGTCATCACCAAACGATACGTCTTCACCAAACGATACGTCCTCTACTCCTGAGCATCTCCACTTGTAAAGAACATAACTTTTGACTCCCATATCCAAAAATTCCATACTATATAACGTTGGAAAACTAGAAAGCTAAACTAAAACTTTCTAGAAGACAACTTTGTCAAAATCTACCTAAATCAATACATTAAATTCATGGAAGTTTGGACCGAAGATTTAACTCTCAACTATTCATTCCCAGAAAATTTCCAAACTTCCATTGTCTAAAATCCAACACTTCAAATTTGTTATTTCTAATCCTTCTACTCCATTTTATTTAACTCATTCACTATAACCATAATTCTCAACATATCCCATTACTGTTCAATTTACCCAGAATGTCGATAAATGCATATTCAATTATTTTCATGTGTGCAAAAATTCAAATTCACATGCATATATGCTAACATTTTGCTGAACATAAAATGAAAATTTTTTTCTAACTCTCACATTGCTATTTTCTCCATTATTGAAACCTAAATTCTAACTCTTAATATGGGAATGGGATGTTACAATTCTTCCCCCTTAATAAATTTCATCCTCGAAATTCTCATCTGATTGATCTATAAGGTAAGGGTATTATTTCCTCATATGCTTCTCCATTTCCTATATAACTTCATGACCCGAATAACTTCTTCCAAACTACCATAGTTGATAGACTCAAAGGGTCTCTCAATCACTTCTTTAGCTATCACACGACCTTAACTATTTCATCAATATATTTTAGATTTTTCACAATTTTTCACTCCGTAAGTTGTCAATACATCTCTATTGAATCATATTATTATTTCTTGACATACTCATATATTACACATTATAATTCTGAGGCATCTTTATTGATAATAAAACTTATAAATCCATGGTCCTATTCTCATAATAGTTTCATATGGACCAATTCAAGTTATGCTTAGTCTCTCCCTTTTTCCTAACCTGTTCACACCTTTATCTCCATCTAGGTACGCCTTGGCAAGGTGATACTCTTCAAAGTATTTCATCTTTCACTTGCTATGTTACATCTCTTTAGTGTTAATGCACTCAACTCTTATGTCTATTTCACGATTTTCCATAACCTTGATGTTGATCCACTTAACTCCTTCGTCATTATCTTGAATCACTTAACTCCTATTACAAATTCATTTGACTCATCAATAGTATCTCGAATCAATTTTGGCCTTCTACCATTTTAGGCCCTCTTCATTTCAATGTAAGGGTGAATGACCCCCTTTCTGTCATCCAATGCCCCATACAGTATTCCAATGATGTCACTATACCTTTAGTCAATTTGAACTATACATCAATATCATATTCCTATGAACTCCAGAAATATAAGTTTTACACCTGTCCCAACATTTAAGACTATTGGTAACTTAAACTGTAATCACTTGGCTCTACAATCTTAGCCACTAGATACTAATTCAACGTATTCCTATTGGGATGTATAGATTAGGTTGATACTCACGCTCTTTCTAACCATATCCTTGGTCAATCCTCTTTACCGTTTACACATCCTTTTCATTTCAATTACAAAGTAACATTTTTCCTATTCAGACTCAAAATTCGTATTCATTTTCAATTCCTCAATAAGATTCACAATTCTGGATCCTTAGTTTGGACTTTTCTGAACTTTCTACGTAAAACTGCTCTTCAATTTCAATAACTAGAAGTACTTTATTTTGCCTAAATCCTATGCTCTTTATTTCACTAGATTTGGTGACCCCAATATTTGAATTCATGCTTCATTTCTAATGGAATTTCTGCTTAATGCATCAAATACTATACTAGCTTTACACAAAAAAAATCACTTACACAATCCTTTCAAACTCAATAATTATCTGAATCTTTACTGATTTGTATATTCCAGAAATAACTCTACACATCTAATGTATCCAAGATCTCAAAGCAATTACTATCATAGCAATTCTAACCCATGTATCAAAATCAACTCATAAGACTTTAATTATGCATACAAAAACCATTTTATACTATTACAACAGATTGTATGTTAATCTCTTATGTGAAACCTCATAAGATACTGTATAATCTTCAAATCTAAATGGCATAATTAACATTGAGGTTATAGTTTCTCAAAATTCTTTTTACATTCATCATTCATATGGTTTACACATTTTTCCTCAAACATCTTTTTGTCAAAGGACTAAGATTAGTAAAACTCCCTAAAAGTCTCTATTTGTATCCCATTTTTTAACAAAATTTTTTTTGACAACTTCGAATCTCATATGTATATATTCCTTGTAGTTTCTCTCTTCATTATTTCCTCTATTTTCTTTGGGTCTCCCAATATGCCATGTTCAGATATATACAACCTACATTTTATTTGATCAAGCTAAGATTCACTCTCATTAAACCTGGCATATAATTATTTCTACCTTCATGATATGTAAGATTTCCTAAAATGTTCAAGAATATTCTCTTCCCTTTTCGAATACACTCCAAATATCCTCTATGATCATAGTCACTAATTGATACAATTTTTTCTTGGATCACTTTAATATTCATTACCATAATACCATCAGGGGCATAGTTAACTCTAACAGATATAACCCAAATTCCCTTATGCCCATGATTAATTCTCGTAATTTCTTAAGTAATAATGAGGTAATATTATCGCATGTTATTTTTAGTCTCCTCATTGACTTCCTTGCTCGAATGATTTTCTCCTTTCATTTGATTTCCTTTAATTTCACATTGACTTCTTGTAATGTCTGTTCATTCATACTAGTTTCTTCATACATTTCAATTTATTTGCAATCATAACTTCCTGTGTTGGTAACACATTCATCAGATATAATTTGTATCTCTTGAACATATTTACATAGAATATAATGTGGACCTAAGTCCTCCTCACATCAGCAATAATGTCTCGTCAAAGTCAGCAATCCAATCATATAGTTGAATACTTCACATTAAACAAAATGCGTATATTCTCAATAGCATATTCTACCTCTTATGCTTGAGTCTACGCTAGGGATATGACTCCAATATTCACTTTTGATTCATTACTTATTCATTTCTGATTTGTTTCATCATTGATCACTCTTAAACTGAATCATCTGATCAACTTAACCTAATTTAGGGAAATTCATTATCATCGATACTGTTTATATAACTCTTATCAATCAACTGTCTTAATCATCGCTTATCGATTATTCTTAGTACCTCAAGAAGATCAATTTATATCATTTTATATATGATCATAATGATTTATGCATCAAAATTCAATGATGTAGTGGACACGATCGCATATGCTTAGGTGTATATCATCAAGGTCATCCCATTCTATTTAAAGGTTTATTTCTGACATATACAATAGTAATACTTTGATCTCAAATGATCCCAGACAATATTTCCTTGCATTGACATATGCTAACATCAACTTTACCTTGAAGACAAATTCTATCATATAAAGGGTCAAAATTGGACCAGATAATACAAAATGAACAGTGAAGAAGAAGCAGATGATCAACTTAAGACGAAACAGAAAGTCAACCTAAGACGAAGCAAAAGATAAACTTAATACAAAGCAGAAAGTCAACCTAAGACAAAGCAGATGGTCAACTTAAGACAAAGCAAAAAGTCAACCTAAGATGAAGCAAATGATCAACTTAAGACGAAGTAGAAAGTCAACCTAAGACGAAGCAGATGGTCAACTTAAGACGAAGTAGAAAGTCAACCTAAGACAAAGCAGATTATACCCCTGAGCATCACCACTCATAAAGATCATAACTTTCGACTCCAATGCCCAAAAATTTCATACTATATACTGTCGGAAAGCTAGAAAGATAAGATACAACTTTTCAAAAGACAACTTTATCTAATTTAGCCTAGATTAAACCAGATTTTGCCCTGAAGTTAGAACACAAAATTCACCCCTAAAGAAGACTCAAAATTTTACACTGTGTAAACTTGGAAAGTCCTTAATATAACCATTCAGTTACCAATTTGACTTCATTAAACTCTCAAATCTCAAATTAATAGGGTTTTCAAATTGAAAAATCTCATAATGCACAATCACTAAAATTTGTTCTAGAATACTTAAACCCATGTAGTTTCTAACTCCATGGCCTAAAACTCTTCCAAGAA